>JAUCNO010000318.1:14828372-14845001 GCA_032353835.1 Enteromius viviparus
CCCTTTTCAGAAAGTTTTTCAAACCAGAGGTGTGAAAAAGCACTCCTGAAACAGGGGGGTGTTGTGACCCTTTAACATTTAAGCTGCATTAGGAAGTTTTATGATTTGAAACTACATTGACACATTAATGAAAGGAAAACAGGGCCAAATTCTAAAGCAGCATTGCCTGTATCCTTAGTAGAGAGGAGAATCCAAATTCGTATTCCAAACAACCTAAAACTGTTTAATGAGACAATTGCCCTTGAATGCAATTAATTCAGTACTAGAAAATATCGATTCAAATGATCTAATATAGTAATTAAATTCAAACGATCTAATATAGATCCCAAAATCCAGATGTGGAAAAACTTGTTGCATCTTTCCCAAAAAGACTCATGGCTGTATTCGATCAAAAGGGTGCTTCTATTTAATACTAAGTAAAGGTTCTGAATACTTAGTGAAGTGAATACTTAGGACCATTTGATATTTCAGTTTTTCTTTTTTAACAAATCTGCAAAAATATAAACAATTCTGTGTTTTTCTGTCAATATGGGGTGCTGTGTGTACATCAATGAGGACAACTTAAATAATTTTTAGCAAATGGCTGCAATATAACAAAAAGTGTAACATTAAAGGGGGTCTGATTACTTTCCATACCCACTGTAGATATGTTGAACATGATGGCCAATGTAATGCTGTGATTTACATAATGCAGTTCCTAGAAATAACACCAGAACACTTAATAAAAAATCAATTAGAGTAGCCAAATATCAGCCATTTAATTGGTGTATCATTTATTAGTTAATTATACAATAATCAACATGTACTTACTTACAAGGCTCTAAATTTGTATGTTTATTTTTTTGGTATGTTTTTGTCTACAAGGAAATCGTGTGCTATATAAGTGATTTGGAAGCAGGTGTAAGTCTCAGTGGGATGAGCAGAAATACTGTAGTATGTGTGTGTGCTGTAGTGAGGAGCTGTCCGATCAGCACCACACCACTCAATACTATGGGCTACGCATTATTCTTTTTTATATACAGTAGGTAAGAGAAGTGAGTGCTTCCAGCAATGAGTGTTTCTGTAATGTCATTTACCTATTGGACCATTATATGCCTTATTTAAGGCTGTATGGTGTACTTTTAGAGTCAATCATTTTATATATATGTGACCCTGGTCTACAAAACCATTATAAGTTGCGCTAGTATATTTAAAGCAAATGCCAACAATATATTGTATTGGACAATATTATTGTCAGTTCTCTTATGTCTCTCTTATGTTGTTATTATTATCTGTCAGAAGTCGTGCCTCTGTGGCGCTCTTCGGATCACAGCAGCGGGAACCCTCGCCCAAATTCTAGTGTTTTTATGCAAACACCTACCCGGAACTATGATGATCGCTCTCACAGGTGTTTGCAATATCTGCCCTATTTAAAGAGCGTTCAGACGCCAGTTCTGTGCGAAGTCTTATATACCCTGGTTATAATTCTGAGCGTTTTTCTGTATTGATTCTCTGGTGTGACTTTTGGACTGTTTATTCGGATTTGTGATTCTCGCTGCCTGCCTTGACCATTCTGCCTGTTTATCGGATTATTGAACTCTGCTGCCTGCCCTGAACCTTTCTGCCTGTTTATCTGTCTACGCTCATTGGATTGTCTTCATATACCTGATTGCCTGTGTACCGACTTATTGCCTGTTTTACTACCCCTTAATAAAGCCTGCAAATGGATCCGAATGATTTCCGTGATTCATCACAGAAGACTTCGCCCTCTCAGGATCCAGCGGCTTTGTTTCAAGTTATAGAGGAAGTTAATCGACAAGTTACTGTTCTTCAGACTCACCAACAACAACTTGAGAAACTCACCACTATCACTGAAGAACTAGTTTGCTCAGTCCAAGCATTAACCACAGCCACTGCCGCTTTGAGTCAACCAGTCACGCCGCCAGCTCCACCCACTTCACCAGCGCCACCACCAGTGTCTACAGTGGTCAACCCGGCTCGGATGGCCCTTCCCGAGAAATACAGCAAAACTCCTGCAATGTGAGATTTATATGAATCAGCAACCAAGTTGTTTCACACTGGATGATAGTAAAGTGACTGGTCTGCTCACTTTTAACTGGAAAGGCTTTGAATTGGGTGACTGCATTGTGGAGAGGAGGTTGTATGGTTTTTTCGTCCTATCAAAGTTTCCTTCGTCAGTTCCGCAAAGTTTTCGATCATTCAGCTGATGGAAGGAATGTTAAAGATGAGAAACTTGCCCTCAGACAATAAACCCAATCAGCGGCAGAGTTTACTATGAAGTTCCGTACTCTGGCGGCTCAGACAGGCTGGGAGAGTGATCCTCTGAAATCCCTTTATCATCGTTCCCTTATAGAGGAACTTCAAGTGGAGTTCAGGAATCGCGATGAGGACAAGTCATTGGAGCAATTTATGGACAGATTGTCCAATTCAACCACCTCGTTCCCTAACCTACCGGGTGAGTGCTGTTTCACTGTCTTCCACCATGAAACTTGATATATGTATGATTATTTAGGGCCAAGAGATCAAGACTAGAGCATTCATTGACTCAGGAGCAGCAGGGAACCTTATTGACGTGGAATTTGCTTCTAAACACTGCATTCCTCTTCTTACATGTCCTCCAACGGTGGCTGTGGCAGCCCTTGACGGTCAACCACTAGGGTCTGGAGTTATCTCCGCCCAGATTCCCAAAATCACACTACTCACCAGTTCACTCCAACTCTACGCCATCACCTCGCCTGACCACCCAGTAATTCTTCCCCTTGTCACAACCTGAAACAGAGAGCATGGAGACTTTTATCAAGGAGGAATTAGCCAAGGGGTTTATACGACCTTTCACTTCCCCAGCTTCCGCAGGCTTCTTCTTCTTGAAGAAAAAAGAGGGTGGACTCAGGCCTTGTATCGATTATCGTGCTTTGAACAAAATCAACGGTAAATAGCGGTACCCATTACCTCTAGTACCCTCAGTCCTGGAACAACTTCAATCTGGACGATACTTCACCAAACTTGACCTCCGTAGTGCTTACAATTTGATCCGAATACGAGAAGGGGACGAGTGGAAGACAGCCTTTTTGACCCCTAGTGGGCACTATGAGTACCTCGTTATGCCATTCGGGTTATCCAATAGCCCCTCAGTATTTCAAGCTCTTGTAAACTGCATCCGATTCGTCATTGTCTACATTGACGATATCTTAGTCTACTCCAAAGACTTTGAATCACACATCCAGCACGTTCGAACAGTTCTCACCAAGTTAATTGAACAGCGACTCTATGCTAAAATCTCCAAATGTGAGTTTCACCAGACAAAAACATCTTTTCTAGGATACATCGTCAGTGCAGAGGGGGTCGCTATGGATATGGAAAAAGTCTCTTCTGTGATTAACTGGCCTAAGCTTCAGAACTTAAAGGAAATGCAACGATTTCTTGCATTCACCAACTTTTACAGGAGGTTTATTAGAGATTTCAGTAAGATCGCTGCTCCCATAACTTCCATGACTCGAAAGGGTACCAAACGCTTACCCTGGAACCATGAAAGTGAACATGCCTTCAAAGTGCTTAAAGATCGATTCACCACTGCTCCCATACTTCGTCATCCTGACCCAGAGAGACAGTTCGTGGTTGTGGTTGATGCTTTCAATACCAGGATAGGAGCCATTCTATCCCAGCCTCAAGGCAGTCCACCTAAACTTTTCCCCTGTGCCTTTTATTCACGAAAATTAACACAGGCAGAGCGTAATTATGATGTGGGCGACCGCGAGCTACTGGCACTCAAGGCAGCTTTAGAGGAGTGGAGGCATTGGTTGGAGGGATCTAAGGAGTCATTCTTGGTTCTTACCGATCATCGAAATTTGGAATACTTACGCTCAGCCAAAAGACTGAATGCACATCAAGCTCACTGGTCCCTGTTCTTCTCCAGGTTCAACCTCCAAATAACCTACCGACCAGGTTCCAAAATTGTCAAGGCTGATGCACTATCTAGCCAGTTTGATTCTACCTCTCATTATGGACAACTTGAACCTATCCTATCATGAACCATCATTGTAGCACCAGTGCAGTGGGACATCGAGAGAGAGATTAGAGATGCTCAAACCATGGATCCCACTCCCCCTGAATGTCCTCCAGACAAAACGTATGTCTCTGCAGCTTTACGGGGCCGACTGCTGCATCTCATCCATGACAATCCCAGTTCTGGCCACCCTGGTATACTAGCCACCCATAATCTCACCACCAACAACCGCTTTTGGTGGCCCAACCACTCCGCAGGTGTCACACAGTTCGTGAAAGTCTGCCCAACCTGTCAAATCTCTAAGTCCTTACGTCAGTGTCCAGCAGGCCTGTTGCAACCCTTACCACTTCCTCACCGTCCTTGGTCTCACATCGCTTTGGACTTCGTAACAGACCTACCTGCTTCAAACAATTATACCACCATCCTCACAGTTATAGATCGATTCTCCAAAGCCTGTCGTCTGGTTCCTCTCAGGAAACTGCCCACTGCCTGGGAGACTGCCCAAGTAATGCTAGAGCAGGTGTCCAGATACTACGGGCTGCCCGAAGACATTGTTTCTGATCAAGGTCCACAATTTACATCTTGAGTATGGAGAGCATTCTGCACCCAACTTAATATTAATGTGAGCCTCACTTCCGGGTACCACCCGAGTCTAATGGTTAGGCAGAGCGGATGAACCAGGAGCTCATTCGTTTCCTCCGAACCTATTGCCACAACAACCAGGGTGATTGGAGTGAATTTCTCATCTGGGCGGAATATGCCCAAAATTCTCTAAGAAAGCCATCTACCAATCTAACTCCATTCCAGGGCATCCTGCTCTGTCACAAGTCGCACCTCTGTGGCACTCTCCGGATCACAGCAGCAGGAACCCTCGCCCGAATTCTAGTGTTTCCGCCCCGGACTGTTTTTATGCAAACTCCTACCCGGAACTATGATCGCTCTCACAGGTGTTTGGCATTATCTGCCCTATTTAAGCAGCGTTTTTCTGTATTGATTCTCTGGTGTGACTTTTGGACTGTTTATTCGGATTTGTGATTCTCGCTGCCTGCCTTGACCATTCTGCCTGTTTCTTATTGCTCGTGTTACTGTTGGTATCTTTTCCATGCCATTATAGGTGTATTTATTGGTGTATGAGTGTGTTCATGGATTCGTGTGGATTTTGTGCAAGAAATGTGGGCATTTTCCAGGAAGGAGTATGACTTGTGCATTACGTGTTAAGCTCATCCTGAGAACTGTGTAATGAACACAATCGTCAAGCTGTGCATCTGCCCCGAGCGTCAGCAGAGTCTGTGTCTCTCACACACCCCTGTGAAATGCAACATGGAAAATATCTGAATGACATTGATGTAAATTAGTGTTATTTTACTTCTTAGTTATCTTTTTTTGTGTTTGTCTCTTTTATATTTGTGTGTATGCATGTGTGTGTGTGTGTGTGTATATATATATATATATATATATATATATATTACAGTCATTTTGTTACTTAACTACAGTAGTTTTCACAACATTTCAAAAAACATTAAAATTGTATTTCAGTTAATAAAATCAATTAGAAATAATGTTGGTTTTAGTTAACTGTAACAAAATGGATGGAGGAAAAAAAGCAGCATAAACAGTATGAAACATTTTGTTAACACTGCACTGAATTAGTTTTAATGATCTTTATCATAATTATTATTAATAATATCATTATATTCAAAATTGTGACTTGTATTACATTTCATATTGTTTCACATTTGCAACATTACAGAGACAGATTACAGAGTCTCTAAATGCATTATCTTAATGCAGCCATTAGAGCAACATTCACTGTCTTTGATTAGAAATTCTAAGGCATTTACTGTCACACTTCAAATCCTGTGTAAACAATGTTCCCAGCTCATCCTGATGGCTATAGTTTGTGCAGTTAAAGGCTACACAATTATTTAGCGTATTTATGTGTCGTATTTATCCCTCGTTAGCCACTGGAAATGCATTTAGGGACATTATATTTCTTTTTTAAATGTGTCTGATCAGTGTCAGGCGGACATGACAGGCTAATTATACAGTGTTTATTCAGATGAATTGGTCAGCTGGGTGTGCACGAGTAGTTGATCCCGAAAGCATGTATTTTTGCAAATCTCTAGCATGAACAGCTGCTGCATGCGCGCTGCTGTGTTCTCACTTTATAATACACATCTCTTTTGCTTTTGCATAGCTTTTCTCATTTAAGCTACTTATACAGGGCTTTAGTTAAATAGTTGCAATGGTTCCATTACAGCGTTCCCCACCTATGTTTGGTTATTCACTGTCAATTTTGTTGCTTATGAGAAACATCAAACACACCAAAAATGGAACGAAGCAGCAGAATTATTTTCCCTGTACAGCATTAGTTTATCATTTTGACCCAAACAAGTCTTTATCATGTAACCATTATCAAACATCATTAGGCTATGATTGTTACATAACAAATACTGGAGTTTTATAGAAATCGTATAGTTTTTACCCTGGTGATAAGGATCTGTCATGATGCAGGTGAGTCGTGGTGTGCGGTAAACGGAGTGAGAGGCAAGGAGACGTGGCGTGAATTCAAAGTGAACATTTAATTAACAAAACTAGGAAAAACAATGACAAAGAAAACACAATATACACACAATCCATGAAATCAAACACTAATGACACTGACAGGAACTCCAAATAAGGACATTTTATTTTATTTAACACTCAAAAAAGCATGTCTTAAAGCCGATGGAAGTCTGCGCTCCTCTTGTGCTGGTCATTATGGAAATTATGTTATTTTATGGGCACATTGTAAGTAAATCACCACGCAGAATTTTCTCCTATCTGTGCATTTTTAGAATTGCACTCTAACGCTAATTCTCCCTGTTTAATAAATCTGACAATTTGTAGGTAAATATGTACGTTTGTTGTATACTTAGCATAAAACAGATGTATTTCAAATAGATTTTAGTAGATTTATTTTCCATTGTTTCAAATGGATTATCACGATCTTCATCCATGTGAGTAGTAGTACACCAGTACATTTAAGTTCTAATTGGAACACCTTTAGATTATTTAAATATTATACCATACAATTCTATTTACACTCTTTACAGATGTTACTGTCGTTAATGAAAGTAAATTTACATATTTATCCCAAAGCATTGCTATACTGTCAAATGTGCAATTTCAAATGCTGCACCTATTTATGAAATATAACTATTATATAAATATTAGCACTATTTATATACAGTATGTAATATAATTATTATACAGTATTTTTTTTTTACTTTTTTTAGCTATTTTTTAGCACCTTAACATGTTTATACAATGTTTGTATGCATGGCTAAGTGCAAAAAATATAGCAAAAATTATGCAAAAAAAAAAAAATATATATATATATATAATATTATAATAATATATATATAAAATCTTAAAATGACATAAAATTACCTGATAACCACCATAAAAACAAAGGCGTTAAAGAAAAAGTCACATTCTAATATATAGAAGATGCACAAACACATAAACACAATTTACTATCATGATAACAAACTTGACTACAAAAAAGCGCAAGAAAAATAAATTAACAATAAAAAATGCAATTTTATCTCAAATGTACAAGATTCGTTTAAGTCCAGATTATCTGTTGCACAGCTTCTCATTTGATTAAATGTTGGATTTAATGAGATGTTACATAAAATCCTAGTGTACACAACTGATACGAGGGAAAAACAAGCAAGAAGCAGTTGCTCCATTGAAAAACAATGTGAGCTGTCACTGAGAATCTCAATCTTCAGTCTTTTTACTTTTTAATAAAATTTTCACTTTCAAAAAAACGTACATTTAACTGTATGTTACATGTTTGCACTGTATGGAGTAACAGAACGTATCTTTAACCAAGTAGCAGGTTTTACTGCAGTCATTAACTGTTAAAATTGCAATCTTTTTTTTTTTCTTTTCTTTTTACAGCTTGCTATCGGAACAGAGGTATAATATGTGTGCATTAGCAGATTAGTATCTCCAGCCGCTGATGATGGAGACTTAATTGTGGCAACAGGTCCTCATAATCTCAGAATGACACAAACCCACCTCATCTGACCTGACCAAAGGGGACAGTCACAGCTAACCAAACAATCTGAGAAAAACCAGCGCGAGGGAGGGAGAGGAAAGGCTGATGAGCATGCTCAGTATCGCTCTCGGCTCAGAGACTGCAGCTTTTAACTGCAGCGGGGGACGAGAGAGAGAGAGAGAGAGAGCGCACAAGTGAGCTTATACACACACACACGCATGCACCGCAACTTCATCACTCTCTTTCCATCACGCACCTTCAGTAGTGTTTGGTCGATCTGACCGGTCCGGCAGCACTATATGGAACCGTTTGGATGCTCGGAGATCCTGTTAGTGTTAGAGTTAGTTCAGGTGAGTGCGTAGACCATCACCTCTCTGAATGGGACGACATAGCGGGACGTTTTCTCTCCTCAGCGGCTGCTCATCACCAACATGCAGCCTCTCCGGCCGCAGCCGCCTGACGCCGTATCAAACACGCTCTCAGCATCGCACCAATGAGAGGCTTCAAACTCGCCTGGTAAGAGCGTGTTTTAATGCTTCATAACTGTTTATGGCACACTAGGGATGCTTTGTGCCTCAGTGCATCCGGGCCTGGTTTTTTGTGAAGTCTCCTCGCGTCTCTCTGTGTCGGTCGTCACGTGTCGTGGCACACGGCCAACTGCAGTACCTCCCTCCTTTTTTTATATTCTTCCGCTGCTCCTCCAAACTCCACTCCCTTGCCTTTTTTCCCCCCATCTTTTGTTCTTTTATGCACCTGTGCCCCTAAACTCCCTCTCTGCGTCTGTCTCTTTTCTTTCTCCTCCCCTCCCGTCCTGTGCATGTGTTTGTGAATGCGACTCAGTCATGTGGTGGATATTTTTAGCCGCAAATCACAGCGTGCGGCGCTGAAGAGAAACCAGCGGCAACGTGCAGCCCGCTTCCTCTCACACTGCTGCCTGTGCTTTTCACAGTTTTCCTCTCTTTAGCTCATTCTGCTCTTTTTCTTCGTCTTAAAAGAACGGAATATCAGAAATGAGCATTTGTCAGACTATCCTGGACAGTGGTGATGTGAAACGGAGAACAAATGGAGGCACAAAATATCAAAGTTTCCCATGCTGTTGGCTTTTAATGAGTACAAGCTCAGAGAAAAATGGGCAAATGTGTCTTGAGGAAAACAACCTAAAAATTCATCTCCTCTAATTACACTAGAAATCTCAAGTATGTCTCACACTCTCAGATTTACCAAAACACTAAAGTCTGCAATCAGAAGTTGTAAATTGCAGTTTATTCTCCAGTGTTTCTTACATGATTCGTTTAAGTCCAGATTATCTGTTGCACAACTTCTTATTTGATTAAATGTTGGATTTAATGAGAACAACTTGAGTAAAGATTTGGCAAAAATATCAGATTTCTATCCTGAGAACAACAAGCTATTCCCTTCATCTCTTTGAGTTGCACAATAAACCTCAGTTACGATTCGATATTACAAATTTGTGTTAAATGAGCTACACAGGAAACCACAAACCACTGTAAGATGCAGATATGAGTGCCATCGCTTGGAACATTATTAACAACATTAGTATCTGCTAAACTAACCTCAGGACAAATATGTTATTATTAATAATGCATTTAACTATCCATTTAGATGGTAATAAGTAATTGATATTATAAAATGTAAGAAATGCATGGTTAAATGCTTATTATGAGTATTATTAACAATTTAATTATATGTAAAATAATTATTATCATATAAATAAGTATTAATTAAATAAAAAATGTAACAGTCCACTTTATATATATATATTTATATATGTGTGTATGTATATATACTGTATATATATATAGATACCTGTCAATAAATAAACACAATACTCACACATGTAATGTAAACAAAAAGTTTTATTTTGGATGCGATTATTCATGGATAATCATTTGTCAGAACTAATATATATTCAATAGAGGGAGAGAGAGAGAGAGTAACAGTAACAGTAATCATTTAACCTTTTTATATATTTATATATATATATATATATATATTAGGGCTGTCAAAAATACCGCGTTAACGACGTTAATTCTTTTTTATCGTTAATTATGTCAATTTATTTAAAGCATTTCACGCATACGCAGTGTGACGGATTATTTGATAGGAAAGTGGGACACAATTACACGATTTTATGGTAAAATGTGTTACTTTTCATGTTAACCGTGCCAGTTTAGATCAAGAACAATGCACTTTATTCAGCATAAGCAGTGCTGCTAAAATAGACTCGGCACTGGAACTATCGTGGCACTGCTCTGTGCTGTCGCGCCGCCCCGTGCCGTGTGAAAGCTCTCATCCGTTAACATGGGCACCGGAAAAAAATATTTTGAGTCTTTCTGACAGCGGCTTTGTGAATGCTTAGGTCAGGCTAAAGATAAAAGATTGTTCTCATTGCAAAGACAAATATTATGGTGTGTAGTGTGTTTCAGCTTGATTTAAACCACCATTATTTGGCAGTGTTAATAAACAGACATAATATAAAAAGTATGTATCGGTGTCCTGTTATTTATTTATGGTATGCATTTCAGAAAATCAACAAAAATGGTTTTGTTGCAAATAGTGATTAATCCTGATTAATCCACTGACAATTCAGATGAATTTGATTAAAAATTGTAATCATTTGTCAGCCCTAATTTATATATGTATGTGTGTGTGTGTGTGTGTGTGTGTGTGGGGGGGGGCCTATCAATGTGTCCAATGGTGTGACGGCAAAAATATAAATAATAAAAATTAGAATTTAAATAACCTCTAATATAGAAGATAAACTTCTCTCATGCTATTTGTAACTCTAAGAATGAAGATCCATTTTTTTACTCTGCACATAATTCCCATTTATACTTTTCTGTCTCTTATGCGATTCTAGAAAAACATCCGAGACCAAGTTGATGTTTTACATAACTAAGAACTCTCATTACCCCTCGTGAGCCGTGCATAAGCTCCTCCGAGCTTCCCTCCACTCTATCAGTGCTTCAGGGCTTGATTTGTCTCCAGCTCATTTGGCACAGGGTTGCAGGGTTACCTTGATTAACATCCATCCAGCTGGTTAGAAGTATGTCAGGTGTGTGACAGTGTGCTTTTTATAAGCGTCCTCAGAGATGGACGGCTGATTGTTGAAGTGGAGCTGTCAGATCTAACCGGAGCACCTGCAGGTACTGCTCCATCCAAGATGTGACTATTATAGAGCAGTGAAGAATCTGAACTTTTCAGTGCAACCGTGGGCCTTGGTAATTAATGAATGCAAATCAGCTGCACTTTGAGAATCAAAAAAAGCATATCAAGCAACACAAAATGTAAGGCTGCTGATGATGATGTATTGAATAAATTATTTTCAACATTTTTATCGGTAATTCTGAACTTCAAGCAAACAGTCAGGATCGATGTCTGGTTGGTGAACGAATCGTTTTTGATTCTTTTTGGTGAACTAGTTGAACCAGTTCATATAAGGACTGAAGAGTCTGAATCTGTTCATGGCTTGATCAGCACATATCTATAAAACTCACAGATGCCTGACACTCACTCCGACTCGAAACGAGCCAAAATAATAATATATTTGATCCTATGATAAATGAATGATTAATTTCCTCCAACAGTCACTGGAAACAGTTTGGTTCTGAAGATCGATGAGCCACTGATATATACATACATAGAACAAGCATTTAAATGAAGTGGCCAACCGAACATTTTTATTGTTTTGAATGGTTTATGTAAAATAAATAATTTATTCAATTTATATTTGTTAACACATAATAATATAATTTAGTATATATTACTGGAGAATGCCAAAGTGAGGCTCTGAATTATGGATAATAATGTTTTTAAGTACGTTTTTAAATTGAGTTTCTTGCACAAACCGATTGTTTTGCTTCATAAGATCTCAATAAAAGCAATGGGGATTTTAATTATTAATTTATCTATCTATCTGTTCCTTTTAAGTTGACTTGTGTTGAAAACCTGCAACCGTTTTTCTTCTCGAGTGCTCCTTGTGGAATAAGTAGGGCACCTTCTGTCTCCCTCTAATTGATGATGAGCTGAAACCAATGGTCTGTGAACTTTATCAGCTTCTGTTCAGTCTGAAGATCTCTGGCTCTTTGGGAAACAGCACAGACTCGTGTGTTGTGACTGAAGCAGCATGATTGCTCTCTCTTTCTCTCTTGTTCTCTCTCTGTCACCTGCACTGGAAGACTTTTATATCCCTCTGATTTCCCTCGGGACGCTGCTGCTCTCTTCCTTATTCCTCCTGTCTAAATGACAGCTCTGTCATACTCTTAAATAGGGCAGCACACCATGGAGTCTGAGCGAGGATCGTATCATTATCACAGACTGATTGACAGGCATTCATAAAGACTAACTTTATATAAACACATCTCATCTTAAACCATAATTAAGTTCTCTATGACACTGTATCGTTGTTGAAGTGGATAAAGAGATTCATATTTTTAAAAAAGTGGGATCTCCATCTTTTTGTTACTAGTGAAGATGATGGTTTTTATATGTAGACTTTATCAACAATAAATCAACTTTGGTCATAAACTAGCCACCCTGGCTAACCTAATTCTGCAGTCATGTTCCTTATAATATCAATATTTTATATTTAATGCTGTAAAATAACAAATCCGCACCAAAAAAATTACTAATGGTTATTCAACAAATATCTCAGCAATTTTTTTGTTTTTGTCATTAAATCATATATATATACAGTATATATTAAAAGAGAGTTACTGCAACCCATATAATATTAATAGAAGTGAATGTCCATTTGAATACAATTTTAAAAATCTGTTATATAAATATTATTATATAAAGTTTAGTATATTTCCATGCATACATTGTACTGAAATGATGATGCTGACAGATGTGTTTAACAGGCTTTTTTAAAAGGCTGATGTCATAATATGCATTGAAACATGATAAATAATATATAATAATATAATATGTAAATATATGCAGTAAACACACTGCAGCTGTTCATAATTTCATAATTCAATTTGTGTTTATTTTGGCCTCTTTTCACTTTTTATTCTGCTCTGAACTTTGAACCGTTGCATAATTGTTGTGTTATTTTTTTGGTATGAAATGCTCTACCGCTTCATAATCTTGCCCCATGGGACGTGTTAGATGCCAGGTTTCTAGAACACTAACGAGGTCACTGTGTTGTTTACAGCACTGCCATGTGATCGATCAGAAACCGGTCAATATCTGCAGTGATGCAGTGCAATGATCTGTCATAACAACACACGCTCTCACCTCTTCTCCTTGGCCATTGTTTTGTCATATACACACTTTCTTGAGTGAGAGAACTACACACTCATTTGGTTCAAAGGTTTTTGTGTTTTCCATGTACCAAAGAGAGAAAAAAGCTCTTTTGTATTGGGTTTTTAAAATCTGATTTTATTACTCAATTACTAAAATAGTATTGCTTTCTTTAGTGTTTTAGGATGAGTCATGATTTGCATTGGCTCAGACCTTCACCTGCACTGAGTATTGAGCGTTTTTAATAAAACATGCCCACAGCATCCATCCAGTTATACCTAGAATCATCACAAAGCCTGTCACCAGAAGCATTTCCAGATTTCACCTGTCACTCATAATAATGTTGTGTCACTTAATGATGGTTACTTGTTTTGCAACAACAAAAACTAAAAAATATCAATAACCCTTGAAGAAAAGAAAAAAAAAACACAAACATTAACCGCATCCAAAATAAATGTTTTTATTTACATAATACATGTGTTTACCATATTTATTATGTATATATAAATACAAACACTTGCATGTATATTTTTAGATATTATATTAAATATATAAATATGTACATTTAAATATTTTCAAAATATAAGCTGTATGTGTGTGCTTTTATATTTACATAATAAATATGCATAGTGCACATCCATATATTATGTAAACTTTTTTTATTTTGAATGTGATTAATCGTTTGACAGCAATCATTGTACATATAGTTATAAACCTATGCATTAAAACTATACCGTACTTCACTGGGTGTAAAATAATGTATTTAGATTGCATTTATATTAAATACAGTTAGTTGTAATTATGACAGACCTAAGTAAGAAAAACATTTCTGTCAATTAAAATATACATGAATGAAATTTCCATTTAAACATATGTCATGCATGCATTATATTTGTTATTGCACTTAACACATAATGAATTTGCTATATAGAACATTTAAAATACTTTAATAGGAATATGAAATAATCTTATTATGAAGTACCTACTATTATGAAGTATTTATATACGTTTTTTAAGATTTGAAGTACAATACAAGTACAAATGCATTACCATTAAACATGTTCTTCAGTACACCGTTCTAGTATAATCAACAGGACACTAGTTTCCTGTTGCACCAGTTACTGAACTCAGTTGGCAGCTTCAGTGAGCTACAATGGCTCCAAGTTGTCACAAAGATAGATTTGGTTTCCTCTGTGCCGTTCATTTGGCTGTTTGACTGAATTGAATTGCGTTGTGTGAGCTAATCAGTGCTGAGTTGGATCAGTCCTGCTTTGCTCCAGCCAATGAGATCGTGTGGTGTTGCTGCGAGAGGCCACTTGTCTCGGCGTGGTTGATGTATCCCGTGGGAATGACCTTGCTCATAAATGGCATTAGCACAAGGCATCTGAAATGTCCCTGTTTGGACATAAGGACACACACCATGTCTTCGCAGAGCCGCACTGATTCACTCCCGCTTTATGAGATAAGGCCAGTTAATTGAAATGTCCATGAGCTCTACACACACACACACACACTTAACACAGACTCTACAAGGCTGCACTTTATGAATTGAGAACACAGTAAAACTGTAGCTTAAAACTTGCAGTATAAAATAACTGCTTTCTGCTTAAATATTTTTTCAAATGTAATTTATTCATGAACTTTCATCATCTTTACTCCAGTGTCCAATATTACACAATCCTTCAGATATCATTCTAATATGCTGACTTTCTTCACAAGAAACATTTCTGATTATTAATAATGTTGAAATCAGTTGTGCTTTTGGAATCAATAGTTTTTTGTTTGTTTGTTTTTTTTCTGAGGAATTGGAAATAGGAAGTGCATACTTTCTAAATTGCTTTCCAGATAAAACATTCACAACTACATAACTTATTATAAATGTTTTGTAGCATAAATGTCTGCCCGTTTGATAAGTGCAATGCATTCTTATATAATGATAATAATTGCTAATGCAATTAGTACATAACACAATAATTATTAAATATCATAATGCTCTATTAAAAATAAGTTCATTAAAACAATTACCCTAGGGAGCATTTCTAATGGATAATACTAATTATTTTATGTCGCTGTTTTATCTGAGGTCCTCCGCTGGTGAGTGTGAGTGTGTTTCAGAGGAGCACCCCCTGTGGGTGGCTTTATTCATGGCAGTCAGAGGGCAATTGTATTAGGGAGTGTGTTTGTACACGGCTGTGCATCCACTTGTGTGTCGAGTATGTTTGAGGTTATCCGTGTTTGTATCGCACCTCATCTGCCTGTATATGTGAACGGCTGCTGCTGTCACCGTAGATGTGACTCTTCCATGATAACAGCCATCGGCAGGAACATCCGACCCAGCCGAGTCCTGCCAAGGCCAAGTTTCCATGAAAACCCTGTAAACAGAACAAAAGCAGCTGGCGACAGAACACTGGTCTCCACGCATCAGACTCAACACTCTTACTGTAAGAGAACTTCTTTCTTACTGGAATCCTTCAGTGCTTCTTACTGAACAACTTAAAAAAACAGGCCTTTTGCGGAAATAACAAGCATAGTTTCTGTTCAAGTAAATTGATACAATAAAATTTTGGTAAGACTTTTTTTAAAGCCTTTGTTTGTAATGCATTATAAAGGGTTACCAAATTGTATAAAGGGATGTGCATTATAATACATTCTATCTTGTCATAAATAAAAACAACTGAATTTAAAATGCGTAGTGTAACAATGAATTGATAAGTTTTATAATGCATTAAACGTGGTTACAATTATTCATGAGATGGTACAATGCATTATAAGGTGTATTGCAAGGCATAATTAATACAATAAAACTATTTTACAATGCATTATACATGAAGACTTTAAGCAAAGTGTCTACAAAAAATTTTATATTGAAGATTAGGTAAATATTGAAAAGCATCTTTATTGTCTGTAAAAATAAAAAAAGTCAAAAATTTAAAGCAGCTCATATAGTATGTAGTGAATAAATACAATGCAATTAAGTGTATGAATATAATTTTAATAGTAATTTTTTGTATGTTGTATATGCTACATACTATTTTTGACAAGGGTGAATGTATTTAAATTAACAGTTAAATTAAAAAGAAGTAGCAGTAGTAGTAGTTTTTGCAGATTTACTAAAGAAGACGAACTGAAATATCACATGGTCATAAGTATTCAGACCCTTTGCTCAGTATTTAGTAGAAGCATCCTTTTGATCGAATAGAGCCATGAGTCTTTTTGGGAAAGAAGCAACAAGTTTTTCACACCTGGATTTGGGGATCCTCTGCCATTCCTCCTTGCAGATCCTCTCCAGTTCTGTCAGGGTGGATGG
>JAUCNO010000318.1:14845101-14855977 GCA_032353835.1 Enteromius viviparus
AGAATTTAGTGCAATAGAAAGCACCGTCTTTCTTAACGCTGTAATGCAAAAGGAGTCAAAAATCGATTCCTGAGCAATCGATGTCAGCTAATTCAGGACCTGTAGACAACGTCGGACGGAGCCAGCGCCTTAAGAAGACTCCTAAGAGACAGTTCGAGAAATACACTTATCACTTAACGTAAGATATATCTTAAGAGTCTTCGTAGCGCAGGAATAGTCTGCGCTATCGAGAAAAACCGGGCCCATATCCAAAAACGGATCACTCAGATTTGAACCATTTTCAAATGAAAGATGATTTTTGAAAAGGAAAACAAAAAAAATTTGATTAACCAGATGATAATATCCACATTTAAAATCTTGCTTTTCTTCAGATCAGTCCTGTCAAATGATTAATTATTATTAATTGCATCCGAAATCAATATTTTTGTGTGCATAATATGTGTTTACTTTGTATGTTTATTATGTATATATTGAAATACACACATGCATATTTATATTTAAGAAAAATATGTTAGTTATATAATACATGAATTAATTAAAACGATTAAAATTAATTTATTATAATTATTAAAATAATACTTAAAAAATATTTAATTGTACATACCTTACTACCAACATATCCGTCCTGAAAATGTTGTTAGACTGAATACTGAATAGTGAACAGTGTGAGACACAGTTCATCTTTATGTTTGAATGTTTATTCAGGGGATGAGGTTCAAGCATTCCACGAGGATCTGAACGGCCGTCAGTACATTAATGAGGTGTATAAATTCAGTGTTGATAAGCTGTACTCCATCCTCTTCACCGAGTCCCAGTTCATGACAGACTTCATGGAGCAGAGGAGATTCACAGGTCAGAGCACTTCAAAAACACTCATCTCATTGTCTAAAATAAAACCTAATAGAGAGTTTTTTATGTAACAAATATTTCTTTTAGTTTTTGTTAACTTTAATAGCTCTGCGTCTGATATACTTGCTTTGGCTCTGCACATCTTTCAGATGTGGTGTATCATCCTTGGAAGAAGGAAGATGCTGGAAATCAGACCAGGGCCATCATGTACACAATTTCCCTGACCAACCCGCTGGCTCCTAAAACAGCAACGGTTACGGAGAATCAGGTGAGACTGACTTCTCCTCAGTACTGTTCTGTGTGTGT
Source organism: Enteromius viviparus (assembly GCA_032353835.1). Classification (NCBI taxonomy): domain Eukaryota; kingdom Metazoa; phylum Chordata; class Actinopteri; order Cypriniformes; family Cyprinidae; genus Enteromius; species Enteromius viviparus. The sequence goes on from JAUCNO010000318.1 coordinate 14,846,257, forward strand.
GTGTTAGTGTGTTTTTATATTAATATTTTCAATGGAACTTCTCTCTGACCCAGACTCTGTATAAGGCCAGTCAGGAGAGTGAGTGCTACATCATCGACGCAGAAGTCCTCACTCATGACGTACCGTACCACGACTACTTCTACACCCTAAACCGCTACATGCTGACACGTGTGACCAAGAACAAGTGTAGACTGAGGTACGGATGAACAAGACATTCGTTTTTTTGTGGTGAAAGCCAAGCAGAGAATAATGTGATTCACACGGCCTTCAGGGTTTCTACAGAGTTGAGGTACAGGAAACAGCCATGGGGGCTGGTGAAGGGCTTCATTGAGAAGAACTTCTGGAGTGGGTTAGATGAGAACTTCAAAAGCCTCGGTAAGAAAGTTTCACAACCCCCCAAAACCACCTTGAGCTCCAAACGCAACTTTCTTAAGCCCCAGCCTCAAACATCTAAACATCTTTACCTACAATTATAATAAGCCCTGCCCACAACAATCAGTTCCGCCCATAATAATATGTAACCCCACCCATAATAATATTGGGTCTTGACCACAACAACATTGAGCTCCAATCACAATAACATTCCCAACCATAAGACATTTTACTCAAAATATCAGGCCCCACCCACAACCATCTTGAGCACCGCCCACAACCGTTTTCCAACCACAACAATATTGCAGCCTACCCAGATGAAAAAAAAAGTGAGTTCCGTCCTCACCAATTTCAACCCCATTCACAATACTGAACTGCAAACACAATATTAAACTCCACCCTTAGTATTGAGCTCCACCCAGAACATTGTCAAGCGCATTCTCAAGAAAATTGAACTTCACCCACAACAATATCAAAACCCATCCACAATAACTGAGCTATGAGTGCAATATTAAACTTCACTGTGAGTATTAAATTCCACTTACAATATTATCAGATCCCACTCTCAATAATATTAAGCTCCACACACAACATTAAACCCCACCTACAACAAAATGGAAATCTGCTCTCACCCTCTACAGTATTGTGCTCCGCCCACAACAACCTTGAGTTCCACCCACAAGAAGATTAATATCAAGCCATACCCAAAACATTAACCCCACCCCACAAAATCATATTGTAGTCCCACCCAGAACAATATTAAGTCCCAACCAGGTAAAATTGCAAGCCCCAATCGCAACAATATCATGCTCCACCCATAACTTTCTTCCACTACACTCCACATCGTACATTAAAGTTATTCACCACTAAATATTAATACCAGAATAAACAAAATACTGCCAGTAAATAAGCATTGTTGTTTTGTCAGAACTGAAGTTAGGAAAGATGGAGGACGCTATACTGGAAAGCCACAGACTGTCTCCTAAAGCTAAAGCAGTCAAGAACTCCACCCTAAGGCGGAGAAAAAGACCCCCCACACACCTGCGCACAGCCCATCTAGATGAGACCCTCAGTCCTGTGACCACACCAACAGACGAGGAGGTCATCCACCGCATTAAACACGTGGCAGGTGAGTTCATGCACATCCAAATATTATCAAACTCCGTAGATATTAGGTTTAAATGTATATGTCTGGTTGCAATTTCATGGACTCCACCCACAGGTTCCACTCAGACCAGACACATTCCTGAGCACGCTCCAGGGGGCGGGATTTTCTGCAACCTCTCTAAACCACTACTCATCATCAGCTTTGTGTAAGTACTCCGTCAGTATCTTTTTATTAATACTAATATAGTTTTGCTTACTTTTCAAATATTTTTTTATAAATATGATTCTTTCTTTTGTTTTTGGTTTTGCCTCTTGTGGTTGGCCTTAGGATCTGTATAAGGTACATTTCTTTACTGATGTTAATTATGTATCCATTCAGAAAATCCCATCTCTATCCTGTCATTCTAATTCATCTTCTCAGCGTTTTGTGCTGTACTTCATTCAATGTGACAAGTCCAGATTTTTTAATTCTGTTTGAATAAAGTGTGTTAACTGGAATGCAGCAAAAGTGTCTGATCATGTCCACACTACTCATCACAAATCCAGTTTGCACTGTATTGTTTTTTTTTACTGAATGTGCTTTATTTTTAATGTGTCTGTTTGTTGTGTCTCTGCAGTCTGGTGCTACTGGTGTTTTTGAATGTGATGCTGTTCTACAAACTCTGGATGCTGGAGTATTCTGCACAAAGCCTCACCAGCTGGCAGGGCTTACGCCTACATGAAAGGTACAAAACATACGACAAATGCTTCTCACCTACAACGATATGAGCCCTTCCCATACCACCAAGACCCACCCATAATGGAATTGAGTTCCACCCACAAAAAAGCCAAATCACACTTACAACAATACTAAGAAATGACCACAGTCATGAATTCCCCCACAACACCAATACCCACTCACAATAATATTAAGCTCCACCCATAATGTTTTAATGTCGTGTCACACTTAGTTACACCAACATTGTGCCACAACATCAAGACACACTCATTATGTGGTTCGACAAATAAAGTGCTTTAAGTAAAACACACTTTATAATATTGAGCTCCATCCATATCAAACCCCACCCAAAACTCATTATATTAAACTCCACCTACAACAGTACCAAGCCACACCCACAATGAAACTTATTCATGCCCACAATATTTTAGTCACACAAGTCACGGCCACAGTTCTGATCTCTCTCCTCTAACAAAATCAGGACCCAATTATAATAATTTCAAGCTCCACCCACAAAAATTCTGAATCACATAAGTCACACCCACATTTGTGAGCTCCTCCCACAACATCGTAAGCACGAGTTTGGACTGTTTTGAAAGTTATTTAAAGGAGTAATTCACACATACAAAAAAATAAATAAATAAATACCCCATATTTTAATCACCCCTAAGTTATCCTAGGTGTATATGACTTTATTCTTTCCGATGTTTTATTTAAGCTTGGCTCTTCCAATCTTAATAATGATAGTGACCATTATTTAGAAGCTCCATAAATCATATATATATCTCCTAAAACTAACCTACTGTGTACGTACACGTCTGGCGGGTTAACACATGTCTTCTGAATCAGATCGATGGGTTTTTGTAACAAAAATATTTCTAATTTAAAATTAAAACCTCAAAATACTGACTTCCGGCAACGGCCGTATGTGTGTTTGCGAGAAAGTCAAGCTTCTTGGCTGACATCTGACTCAAAGTATGAAGAGAATAGATGAATGATCAACACACACACTATAAGTCCTTTACACAATCTGACATGTGCTTAAAATTTAACTAGGTGCTGCGCGTCCAGCCAGAGGAGAACTGGACCCAACTAAGCCTGGTTCTCTCAAGGTTTTTTCCCCATTCTCTCATGGATGGGGTTTTGGTTCCTTGCTGCTGTCTCCTCTGGCTTGCTTAGACCGTCGCTGCATTTGATAAACAAATAGTTTAGTCTCGTAATTATACATTACCATCACTCTGTTCACCTACTTGATAATGTTCAGTGCTTTGCTACAATCTGTATAGTTAAAAGCGCTTTATAAATAGAAGTGATTTATTGACTGAACAAGGACAGAGCAATACTTAAATGCCAGTAGCAAATTAAAAGTAAAAAATGAGAAGTTAAGAAAAAAAGTTTTTTCCACTATAAGAACGAATGCAGCTTATGTCTGGCTTGGGGGTGAGTGAAATATGGGGTAATTTTCATTTTTGGATGAACTATTCCTTTAAGTCTCAATATATTCCTAAACTCACGGAGTAGAGGTGTTTTTTGGTAATGTGTGTTTCAGCAGTAAACTGCCGCAGACGCAGATGGAATGGGCACAGCTCCTGGAGTCCCAACAGCGTTACCACGACACTGAGCTGCAGAAATGGAGAGAAATCATTAAATCTTCAGTACTGTTATTGGATCAGGTACAAAATATGTTATATGCATATGCACGGAAGCGATTTGATCGAGATTGATTGTAAAATGATGGCATATGTGTCTTCACATAGATGAAGGATTCCTTACTGAGCCTACAGAGAGGTGTGGGTCTACGAGATTACAACTCAGACTCAGACGAGAAGAGGAGTCGATATTACTGACACTTACCCTCCAGGCCACCAGGGCGCGCTGTGCAATGTAGAGCCACTTATGAGAACAGAAGGCAAAAAACAAAGGGCCCAAATGTGCGTGTATGACTATGCATAATAAACACAAGAGACACTTGATAGAGACCAGGAGAAGAAGAAATGGACCAGAAACTGCCATCGGCCAATCCAAGTGGACAGGAAGTGGGGCCATATCTGTCACATGGAATTGTGGGACGGCTAGAGTCCAAGTGGGTTCGTCACTGTTCCAGCTTTCTTTCAGGTTCTCTTTCCGAGGATGTTACTGCAAAGGAACGGAACGGACATGAAAAAGAAAATGAAGAGCATGCTTTTTTCTTTTTTTTTTAGCCCGCCTTTCTTTTGAAGTGTTTTTATTGGTACAAAGAATGATCTTTTAGCTTGATTTTTAGCTGTAACGGCACAGCTGCCCTGTCCCTTTTCCTGTTCGTGAGAGTTTTGCACAGAAAGCATTATGAAATCTAGTTCCTGCTCTACTATCAAGGCTGGTTTCCTTGATAATTCTGCATTAGAAAGTTTAACTAGTCTCCACAAAAGGGCCACTTGCTCTAAAAACAGAGACCTTTCATTTCTGTGAAGCGTTAACCATTATGCTAAAGAGTTTTTGCACCAGAGAAAGACTGAAAAGGGACACCGCAGCCAGAAAGATGGATAAACATTGTTAGTTTTTGATTACTGTGATATCTCCTGATTTATTTGAAGATGTGGGAAAATATATGAATATGTTTGAAATATATACTTTATTCAAAATGTAATATATATTTCAATAGAGGTCACTGAAGATATTTATTGTTAATTTATGTACATAGAACACTTATCAAAGCTCTAGAAGGAAAGAGTTTATAATTATTAAACTGCGTTTTATTCAGTGACACGCACAAGCGCGTTTGAGACGTGTCTGTGTGAGCGTCGTAAGTCGATCTGTGTCTATTCTTGGTGAATGTAAGTGTGTTCGTGTGAAATCATTCCACTTGTACGTCTTGTGTCTTCCTCCCGGCACATGAAGCCAAACTGCCTTTTTCTTGCCCAGCAGCTCAGTCCACTGGGCATCTGTTTACACATCCGCCTGGCTTCAGAAACCGAGCGGTCAGAAAATGACCATCCAGCTCGGCCCAAACCCACACACGCATGCTTTCTCTGCTGTGGCACCATTCCTGTTTTTATTTAGCATGAGGTGAGAGTCTGGACCAGGAAGCACTGCAGGAAATAGCATTGGACTCACTTTGCATTTTAATTAAACCGATAGCCCATATTTTGTCGTTTTTAAATCAGTCGAAGTTATGTGAGGTGGTAATGACATTTTTTTTTTACAGAGCACAAGTGCTCTAGCCTATAAACCAAATATAGTATTTATAGATGGTAGAATTTATTTATATATAACATAAAAATGCAACGATTCCCTTTTTATGCAGACAGAGGACAATGTAAAAAAAAATAGTCTCATGTGAGACGACATGAAGAGAAGCGGCACTTTACGTTCAGGCATTGTAGGACAAAGTCTGATATATGAAATATATGTTTGCTGGCACATTGCTGGTAGAATATATGCTAATATTCCAGCTACAGACCACATGGTATTGTATTGAATGTATTTTATTTTATTTTTCCCAGAAAGGAATCTGCTGTAATGTCATCTGAATCGTAATTCGTGTTCCACAGTTCAGCGAGTTTTTGGGTTGGATCTTTTGAATCTTTAGTGTTGCTCTGTGCAGTGTTTATTTCAGGATGCAGTTGAACTACTGAGTTTCTCCTACTGGTTTATACACTGTTTAAAAAAAAAAAACATTTGGCATTAGAGTGCATTCTGTGTAGGTTGTTGGGTGTGTATTCTGCAATATGGTTTTGATTTCTTTTTTTTTTTTCATTATGTGTGTTTTTAGAAAAGAAGAATTGCTCATGGTTTGGTATTTTGGAGCTGAAAATGAAATCACTGTCACAAATCATGTTCACTGTACTGTATGTGTGTGTGTGTGTGTGTGTGTGTGAATGCCATATGTGAAACCACCACCCATTGTCTACTGCTACTTACACTGACTCCACCAGAGCAAAAGAGAATTAACCCTCAGCCTGATTGTTTTGCTCATATGCAGTGACTTCTCGTGACGTATCTGACCAAAGATTTGAGTTTGCATTTTGCAACTGAGAAATGTGTTGCCATTATTAGAGATTTGGCTTTTGAAATGATGTTGAGCATTTGTGATCAAGTATTCAAACAGTTTTAAATTTATTTTATTAAATTAAATTTTTACACCACACTCCATTCATTAGACTGTGCTATGAGGTTTTAGTCTCCGCTGATGTCATTTCCACTGTTCCTGTGCTCTTGTTTCACGATCGTCATGACAACTGTATCCAGCAACAAACTGTCACACAAATCAACTGTTTTAATTTCCTGAAACTGTACGGATTGATTTCTGTTGATGTCTGTTTATGGCATCCCATGACTTAACTGGTGTAGCAGTGACTTGCTGTATTTTTTCTTCTTCTTTTTAGAGCTGTTTTTATCTCTAGATCAGGCTGATTTGTACATGTTTCCATGTGCACTGTATGTATAAGACAAATATGTGCAGTGTTCACTGAAATAGCAAGCAAAACCGTGCTGTGCACAGTTTTCCATTTTTCCAACAAATTTGTCTAATAGAGACTCTGATTCAGTGGTTCTCTGATCTATGTGAAGTAGACAGATTACAAACAATAATAAGAATAATAAAACAACACTGGGAATATACTTTGTGTAAATACCTTTTTTAGTCGGAAGTTTCTAGAATGCTTTGTTTCCTCAGATACACAAGGATTCCTATTCAGGGATGCTAATATCACAGGCAATTGCATTATGCTTTTGAGAGTTTGCCTGAAGCTAAGCGTTTAACAACTCATTAAAAAAAAATCTTCATATTTTCAATACAACAGAGAACTGCTAAGGTGCACTATCATATCTAGCCACCAGATAGAGACATAACCCAGTTCTTTCATTACGTAATCTCCAGATGCATAAATATATCTAGATGCTGCAAACATCTAGCTTGCGTTTTAAAACGATTAAATACAGATATGTTTGTAAAAATATCGATATGTTATTAAACGTTTAAGGTTTGTACTGAGAAAAACGCATTCACGCATAAAAATTAGGCTATAAAACTATTATTTTTACAAATATTTTATATATATATTTGAAAAATAAAATAATGTAGAAATAAATAACTGCACGAGTCGCGCTCCAGTTCCCTGCAAAACACTAGGGTATGGGCTTATGTCATATCCCAAAAAAACGACATATTTGGCAAGTATTCATTAATTATCCTTATTAATTCACCCACGCATTCATTTTCGCATGTCAGTCGGTCGCACCAGACAAATTAATATTCTCGGCCTCCATTCATTCATTCATCCGTCTATGGTTGAGCGCACGAAGACCCGCCACGGTCTGCATGCAAATTAAGCTGCGGGGGGACTGACCAATTAGAGTGTGGGAAGTCCACCAGAGGGCGGTGACTGAGAGCTTTCAACCAATCGTAGCGGACAAGGCGGAATATTCTAATGAGCAGGGAACACCTCAATGTACAGCAATGTTAGGGGCGTGAGGCGATTCAAAACTGAGATGCCCAAATATTGTCCGACCGCGGCAGTATGGGTAACAGAGACGCGTGTTAGAGCAACACGCTCAAACTAAATGGTAATTTTCTGTTTTTTAAAGTGATAAACGTCCACAGCTGTAGCAGAAGCAGGCTGACGCAGATCGTATTGAAAGATTGATAGCTTTTGTTCTGCTGGGAAGGGTTTAGGAGCATCCTGCTGGACCCCGGGATTCCTCTGAAGATGGAAGAAGAGCGCAGTCGGAATAAAGAGCGTCTGGAGGCGAGTTTGGCGTGGCTGTGCGAGCTGGAAATACTGAAGCAGCGGCAGGAGAGTCTGGTCCTTGGCGCCCTGTCCCTCGGGGACTCCGTGCCGGGATGCCCGGCTTGGGGTGATTTGGGTCCGGCCCGCAGCAGCATAGAGCAGGAGCAGCTCACTTTAAGACGACAGCTGGTAGGTGCGACGTGTTCACTGATGAAAGCCATGTTTTTGAAATTCTCTTTAGTGTGGATATTAGAAAAGTGTTGTGAAAAGTTTAGAAAATTACGAGAAATAACGTGCCAGTCCGTCCTAAGATTATTGTTTAAGTCATGTGCGCAAGAACGCACAAAAACAAGAAGCATTACTTTTTGGCGTTACATAATTGGCACGTAAAAACTGCGGTGTGTCTGCACGGGTTTTATTAACACCATTACGCCGTTATAATGCAATTAGGAGAAGCAATTGTGCAGCATAAATAAAGGCAATTTCCTTTCACAGCAAGTGTATGCTTTTGACAGCTGTGATTGATGTGCGCTTGGAAAAAGAGGCGGGGCCTGCAGACCTTTAACTATCTATTGTTCGTTTCGCGTGGATTTACCAATTCCTACTGTATCTAACGAAATATCAAGCCTTTCTTTTATTTTAAGGATATTTATTATTAACGTCATTAGTCTAATTATAGTATATTATATAATATGTGACCCTGGACCACAAAACTAGTCATAAGTAGCACTAGTGGCCTATATTTATTATCAAATCCAAAAATACATGGGTTAAAATTACCGTATTTCTTTAATGCCATAAAGCATTAGAATATTAAGTAAGGATATTTATTAAGCTTTCAGAATTTCCGAATCTCAACTTCAAAAAATTGCTCCAGGATCAAATAATAAATTATATTATATTATATTACCTCTGTGGTTATATTATTATTACAGTTACAGATTCTTTTTTTTATTATTCTTTTTTCTTTAAAGCTTTATTTATTTTTATTTATTATTTTCTGTTCTGTATTCCGTGTTCATAAGTAGCAGCGCAGGCATAGTGTTTATCAAAGTAATACAGTATTTATAAACTAACAGAGCGCGCAGTCCCTCCTGTGCTTTCATTACCTGTCCATCAGTATGTGTGCCTCAGGGTCGGGACCTCACTCTAACTCAGTTTTCCATAAAGGCCCCGTGAAAAGGCGGTGAGAGAAATCAAATAAGCAGCAGTCTCTATCTCTCCCCAGAGTTTCTCCCCACCATAGATGGCTCAGACAAAAGGCGCATGGAGCGGAATATTAATGAGTCAGACTCTCGCGGGACGGGCGCGTGCGGGTGAGCTCGAGACGCATCACCCAAATGAGCTGTCAGCGGCTCGCGCGCTCCGCTCCAGCGGCCACCGGAAAACATTCTTCAATCTGCCGACTGATGAGAGCCTCTCTCACCAAAGCCACATTCATTTAGCCTTTCACTCAGGGGGTGGGAATCTTTAGGCACTTCACGATCTCAAGCCTGGTATTATGATACCAAAACCATACTACTTTTTGTTTTAATGGATGAATGAATGAATTACATACTATGAATACCACATTTATTTTACACATTTGCATTAAAATGCTTGTATAATTGTCAATACATTATAAATAAATTGCAAATTAAAAATAACATGGTTCTTAGCTGAAGAGAAGGGAAGGGAACCAAGCAAAACAAGCATTTCGGAAGCACTTAAACGGTTAATTCATCCAAAAAGAAACCCTGTAAAGTCAGACAGGGTTATGTAAAAAAAAAAAAAAAAAAAAAAAAAATATATATATATATATATATATATATATGTA
>JAUCNO010000318.1:14863599-14881598 GCA_032353835.1 Enteromius viviparus
AGATTCTAAGCTTTCAAATGGTACCAAATATAGGCTTATTGGTGCAGACAAAGGGTTAAAAATTTGCATATGTATATCTGGACCCGCCGGCGGGTCCAAATCGGACCAGCAGAGTTTATATCATCTAAATAAAAAAATGCATCCAACCAAGTCTGATCACTTAGAGAAGTAATAGCGTTTTTTCATCAGTTAATATTAGTGTTGTTATGATTAACTGCAGCTATGTTTTCGTTAATGGAAATACAGCGAAAATGAAATAAAAATTTAATATTAGATGAAAAAGCTTATTTTTAAATGAAATTGTGACATTTTATTGTCATTGCAACAAACTGAACTAACTTCAAGTGCTTTAAATAAAATAGAAATATTAAATAATAATGACAAAATTACTAAATTTAAAACGAAACCTTAATAACATCCAATTGAATGTTGATGAATAATATAATAATACTAAAGTAACACTAGTAATTACTAATTTTTACTGCTTTTTTATTTTTATATGTATTATGTAACGTTCACCTTAAGTTAATTTGAAAAAACACTGATTGTGTAGACTATTGACATTGATTCATGTCATTTTTAACAAATCTCAAATTGAATATCCATTACTGTACATTCAAATGTTGTAATACTTGTAGAACTTTAAATTGAATTTTGATTTAGTCAAAATTTTAACAAATAAGGTCTCATTAGTAGCTAACATTATTGCACTTAACATTAACTATCGATGTATAATACATTCTACAGTATTTATTCATCTTTGTTAACATTACTAAATTGATCATTTTAAGTTCATGTTAGCTTATGTCCTTTAAATAATATTAACATATATTAACATTAACTGAGACTGCTAAATGATTATTTTTAATTTTTAGTTGACGATAGCAAAGTTATGGAACCTTATTGTGAAGTGGATACAATTTTGGATAATGTTTTACACAGGTACTGTTTACTAGAACATATTAATGCCTTATTCTACAAGACCCTATTCTGGATCCCCATACCTAAACATAACTGGTTCCACTTCATATAAGCACCCTAACTTTATATACCTACATTTATTGTGTGAGTACATGTTACTTACCCGTATCCCACCTCAGCAAATGTGTTTCTCAATACAATATAAACACAATCAGTGCATTGTACTTATTTTTTTTATTTAAGTACATAGCAGTTAATGTCACCTTAAAGGAACAGTTCACCCAAAAATGAAAATTCTGTCCTCATTTACTCACCGTCAAGTAGTTACAACCCTGTATGAATTTCTTTGCTTCGCCGAACACAAAGGAGGATATTTTGAAAAACGTTTGTAACCAGGCTGTTTGGGGTCACTGTTATTTCTTTAATAGTGAATATGTTATACCAACTAAATAATGTAGAATGTGCCACTTATCAGCCATGAGATGGATATGCTGTAATCACACTGTGTAATGTGTAGGTGTCTGACTGTAGTTGCAGAGCTTCAGCTCCACTGACACAGCTGAAATTACACTGAGAGGAGGAGCATCTGTGTCGTCACCTGTCGTCACTCCCCTCCGCTCCTCTCTCTCTCCTCCTCAAACACGCTCAGTCCTTCCAGTCCAGCGAACCGCCTCTCTCTGTCTCTCTATCACACACACACACAGCCGCAAGCGAACGACTGTAATCCATTGATCTGCTCTCCACAGCAGAGTATGCAGAGCAAGAGCAAAGAGAACCGAATCCGGACCGCTCTCATGCAGGGCTACATACTTCCTCTCCTCCTCGTCCTTGGGGTGAGGGACGGACTCGGGACCCCGTTGACATCCATCCCTAGCGAGACCCCCAGCGCGCTGCCGGACCCCTGCGAGGGCAGACCCTGTCTAAATGGAGGCGTATGTAGTCGGGTGGGAGAGATGGAGGAGAGTCCGAGCACACAGATGCAGACTGACTTCTGGGCTTATACCTGCATCTGCGGGCAGGGCTTCACTGGACAGAACTGTGAGGTGAGATCAGAGTCGCGGCGGAGTGAATGAACGATCAGAATTGTGCGTCCGTCAAAGGTCTGTAGGAGCTCATGTGCTGTCAGTGAGATGTGAAGGAGAGTGCTGCGTTGCTGTGGCAACAGATAGGAGAAGAGGAGAGGCGGCTCTGAGTGTGTGTGTGTGTGTGTATGTGTGTTAGAGGTAAAGATCACAGCATTAATGCTTGTCTTGCAGTTAGATACGTGTATCTGCGGTGTATTGCTACACAAACACAGCAGAAATCATTCTCAGTCTGTCATCTTTTTGAATCATATTGCAAGTATGCAGCGTTGACCTCTTTGCATGCATTTTGTTTTATAACAAACCATTATGGGACACCAAGGCTTTCTGTGATGGGTGATGCAAGCTTATTTCAACCTCAAGTCAGGTGCACTGTGGTGTGATGATGTCCAGTCTGGGAAAAACTAAATCAATATATTTCTTGTTTTGGAGGAAAAATCTGTACTCAAACAATTAACTAATGCATTAAAATAATAATAATAATAATAAAAATACTAAGAAAAATAAGTTACTTGCAATATTGTATTTAAAGAAAATATCTTTAAAATATTTTTTATTTCTGCATCTGATTGTTTTTCTTCCTAATAAGAATAAACCTTTGTAAATGTTAGCTTTATGCAAAAAAAACAAAACAAGAAACTTTTACAGTGATATGTATCCATATATATATATAAACATATCTCATGGTATTTGTAACTAAAAAAATACATAAACATACGTAAAATACATTTTTCTCATGTGTTTTGTATGTTCATTTTTTTATTTATTTGTTTTTTACATTTTTGTTATGCCAAACCACCGCTTTTATTTGTTAACTACCCATGCAGTTAAATTTAACTATAATAATTTTAACTGCAATAGTTATAATAGTTACTTTAAAAATAATATTAATAATAATAATAACAATTTTATTTTATTAAAGTTTAATATATATATGTGTGTGTTTGTTTTGTTCTTTTGTTTGTTTGTTTTTTAACTGTAACCTTATTTTATTTTAGACAGCAACATTTGTCATTTCTGTTTAGTTCAGCTAAAATATTAAAATAACCAAAACTGCATAAAAAAACTAAAACATATTTTGCAGCTCATGGACATAGATGTGCTTAAACTCCCTCAGGGAAAAGGGTGAGGGTATTAGCCACAGATCTGTTGTGTATTGGCTGTAGACACACATCAGAGTTAATACACTAATAGGAACAAAGCCTGAATGTGAGCAGCACAGCTAGACACAATTATGGCTTCTGACCTATATAACACCAAAGCTTTGCTGGATCCAGAACAGAGATCCACATAAGAGCTGCCTCACTCATGAAGTTAAGACGTCGTGTGCATTTCACTGCTTACTCTCAAGTGTGAAGAAGATGCGTCTTTCTGCGTGGCATCGCAGCATCCTGTCCTTTCCTTAACCTTAGTTAAAGCTTGCGTCTAATCCTGTGTCCTGTGACGTCATGCTGCTCATTTACATCTCCCCCAATGCAGCCAGAAAGGATGCTGCTGCGCGATTGGTCGAAGAGGTTTGATGTCATTGCGATGTCACTGATTGTTCCATTTCCCCAGGCAAGGCTGGTGTTCTTCAGTCCCCCTGTAATGAGACAGCCATTTTTCCGAACTTTATTAACTGCTGCTGACATGACTGGATGTATGTGATGCAGCACAATCACATGTTTGTATGAAATTACTTTTGGTAAACACTGAGGGACGAACCAGAATGATTTGATATAAGTTAGTAGCCTTTTTGCCCTTGAAGAGCTCACTTAACCTGTTAACCAGCATCTGACGCAGAGTGATTGTGCATGAGTCACCTGTCCTTTCTGAGAACTCGTGTTTAGAAGGAGAAGTGTTTTTGGATGTGCACTGTCACTTTTCTACAGTAGGTGGATGTATACTTAGAAACCGTAGATCTGTTTGCTGGTCATATCACCAGGGATGTTTATTTTAAGGGTCGTCCTGTTTTTTTTCTCTTCTCTTTGGTCTTTTGGCTTTGATTCCAGCTTGTTAAGCAGCAACTGGGAATTCATTAATATTAAATAGAGAGCTGGATTGACCATTGTTTCTACAAAGCTTTTATCTTTGAAAAACTGAGGACTCACACTAGCTGTATGTAAACTTGTAAGCCTGCAAGAGTGTGAGTCTCATTAAAGTAGAGTAGAATAAATGAATAAAATAAGAATTGAAAGGGGTGAAAGGATAGATATAGACATATACAGTAGATAGATAGGAGGATATCAAAGCACAGATGTACATATACTTGTACAGAGAGACATTCAGGAGAACAGAGCACTAAAAATAGAGGACATTAAAATATTGTTGTTAAAAATGGCTCTTCTTCATGTTCATGTTCAGTGGGGACATAATTACTATAGATATAATGACTTATACTGTTGTTTTACGGAGAAACAACAAGCATACTCTACACTGCTCAAAACTTATGGTTGACTAGTCAGCTGCAAATCCTTTAAATACTTACAGGCTCTGTGTCAGAAGCACCAGACTCTCCTTGCAAAGTCACTTTATAGAAACGGCCTGTGCACAGCAGGGCTACTCTCCTCCCACATTCAGGAATTAACTTTAGTCCTCTGTAAATGTGCTGAACACACTCTAATATTTGTGTTTATCTGGAACAGTGTTGTGAATACAACTTAACACTGATTTCTAGATGTGTTTTCTTTTGGAAGCACCAACAACGTAGTTTGACTTTCACAACGACACAGCGTCTCCAGAACATGGCGCCCGCAGCAACACTACAGCCAGAATAATACTGTAGCTCCGCCTTCTTTCTTTGCATAAACATTTGGCCAAACCCACTCTGTGATGTAGAGATGTGGGGCAGTGTTTAAATTTGTCATTTTAGAGGGCCGTGGACAAGTCATAACTTTTATAAAGAATATCTCTTTGGTTTTGAGACTTTAATCTTTGCAACTTTAGGGATCATATATATGCACTAACAGATTGCAACACTCCAAAGAGAAAGGAAAACTTAAAATTGCATCATATAAAATAAAAAATTTCATGTCATGTGCGGAGCTCCCATATACATATATATATATACTGTTGCTATGTTAAAGTCAGAACTGAGATATAATCTTTTTTTCACTCAGAATTGGACATCATTACTTTTAATTGCGAGTTTAGATCTCACAATTATGAGAAAATAAATCAGAATAGTTAAAAAAGTTAGGATTGCAAGGAAAATCATGACTGCATGTTTATAGCTTGCACTTCTGACTTTTTTCTCACAGTTGTGCTTAAATCCCACAAATTGACTTTGTAACTTGTCAAGCGTGTGAGATGTAAACTCAATTATGATACAAAACAATGGTAATACAAAATTTGCCATTACTTTCTTATTGTTTTTATTGTGTTGTGGAAATGGGCTTCCATACATCAGGATGAATAAAGTCAGGTTTTCACTGTAGGTAAACTAACCCTTTAACTTCCTTCCCGTGCTTCTTACTTTCTAATGTAAAACATGAGTAGTTCTTTGCAAATCCTATTTAACAGATTGCATGTCTAATTCAACAGAATTAAGATGTAAGCAACAAACATTATCAGTACAAAAAGACATTCTAAGAGCTTCTGGGAAAGTAGCTATTTTTTGATCTCGCCTATTTGGTCTTGCCTCGTTTAGAAACACAAATAAGTCCATTTTTCACTAGAATCTTTAATTCAGCTGCTCTTCTGCACTGATATGGCCTCATCTGGCTGGTTAATTGGTGGCACATCTGCTCTTTCTACCTGCGTTTCAGAACGTGATGCATTATTAAAAGTCATTGCCACTGATGATTGGCTTTGAGTGCATCTACGTGTGTTATTATGTAGCCATGACATTGAATAAAATTGCGTTCGGCATTAAAACCCCAGAGAAAGATTTTCCACTTCTGCATCAGATAGTTGCTAATGAGTTGAATCTCATTTCATTCGACCTTTAATGTAAGTAAACATAAATCCTTTGTGGCCTGTGCTGCTGTAAACAATTTTTTTCATGCTACTCCAAGTATTTGTATTTCTCTGTTAACCGTGTCCTCCATCTGCAGGCTGGTTAGTATTCATTCAGGCCATCCTCTGATGTTTAGTGGCTATGAGCCAATCACACTTTCATTTCCATTTCATACCTAGCCTTTGATGATATTCATAAAGTATGAGTGCAAACGTTGCTTGAAAGACACTTTCATTAATGAAAACTATTCCTTTTCTCAAAGAAAACTGGAGAATTCATTAATTCATAATCATTATACAGTTGAATGGTGAGGGATGAGCTGTCAAACTCTCTCTCACACTTTCTCTATTAATAGTCAGATGGCAGTGGGTTTTCAAGCTGACTGTGTGTGTGTGTGTGTGTGTGTGTGTGCGAGTGTGCGTGTTAGAAACATTTAGTTCTTTCTGTGCTTTTTCCTGAATACACAAACATGTGCGCACAGATGCATTGTTGTCTTTTTGAGTGGATTTTTGATTATGCCTTTGAGAAAGTGCTATGCTTTCCAGGTCAACATGAATGGCACAAATACATAATTACCTAAATAAACAACAACAAAAGTGTCACATGGGCAAAATGTTGCAACCTCACATGCATTTATCTCAGAATATTGTCCCACCTATGTGTCGCACAGCTGGATACCAGATCAGAGACCTGATTTGAAAGATATTTAGTGATTACACTGCTTCGAAAAAATATTGCCACACGTATGCAATAAATTGGTTTCACACCATTTTCATCCTAGAATGAAAAATAAAATCCTAAAAATAATAATAATAATAATTAAGTATTAAAAAAATTCTGAAAAAGTAACTTTTTTCCTAATATTCAATTTGTAATTATTTTAAATTTTAATTTTTTTTTTATTTTATTTAAAAATCTGTATATGTATGAAGGTGTATTTATAGCACATTTCATATACAGTAGTAACTAAAAGTACTTTACATATAATTGAATTAATCCTAAAAAAAAAATACTTAAAACAATAAAAACAAGGAACTGAAAAAACTCTAAAATTATTTAACATTTGATTTAGAGTTAATAAACGAGTACACATAAAATGTGACCCAGGACCACAAATTAGCACAGTTTTTTGAAATTGAAATTTAGACATCATCTGAAAGCTGATAAATAAGCTTTCCATTGATATATGGTTTAGGGATAGGACAATATTTGAGAGAAAACTATTTGAAAATCTGGAATCTGAGAGTGCAAAAAAATCAAAATAACTGAGAAAATCGTCTTTAAAGTTGTCCAAATGAAGTTCTTAGAAATGCATTAGTTTTTTATATATATTTATGATATATATTTACAATATATCTTCATGGAACATGATCTTTACTTTATATCCTAATGATTATTGGCATCAAAGAAAAATATATAATTTACAATACAGCATACAATTTATTGTTAGGTATTATATATACAGTGTATATATATATATATATATATATATATATATACTGTATATATATATACACCCTTTTCAAGTTTTGACCATGAGTTTTTATTCACGTCAAAGGAGACATTTCAGCATGATTTAGTAGCAGTTTGACCTTTATAAATAGGGAAAGAGAATAAGTGGAGCTCTCTGCTGCAATGACGGGTAGCTAACCTTTTGGGGTTTTAAAAGGTTTTTAAAAATACTTTTTTCAGTCGCAGTAAGAGAAAATCAAACATTCTATAGAATAAACACCAGCTCTGGTGATGAAGGTCTTGGGCCGAAACCAGTCCACAGCTCTTCACATTGAGGAGGCTCTCTGTTAATGTCAGACTGAAGAAGCCAAAGGTCAGGGATGTGTTAATGTTAGTGAGAGCATGTCTGGTGAGATATCTTGAGTTGAGATTGATACTCTAAACGCTTCATCCATTGCTTCACACTTTGAAGGTCTTTTCCTCACACTTGACCTTTTGTTCTCCCCACACTGTTTCTGCTCCCTTTTCAGCCACCCTACCTTTTTCCTCCTTATAGGCATCCTGGTCTTTTTATTTTCCTGTTCTTTAGGACCCAGATTCAAAACGATACTTCGGATAACAATAAATATCTGAATAGTTAGCTTTCATATACATAAAACATTTCTTAAAGAGTTAGTTTAACCAAAACATTGTGTCATCACTTACTCATTTTATTTCTGTCTTCTGTTAAACACAAAAGAAGATATTTGGTAACTAAACAGAGATGGTAGCCATTGACCTAATATAAAAATAGTATTTTTTCCCCATATTATGGAAGTCAGTGGTCAACTCAAAAATCAAATAGATAGTTATTTATTCACAAATGATAAATCAATATTTACAAGAAAAATCCTATCCTAACAATGCATGATTATATGGTTGGTAGAGAATTATGCGTATTTAGGTTAGTTATAAGAACAGAACTCTGACCCAATTTTTTGGTCACAACCCACCCATTGAGAAGCACAGAATTAGAGCAGCAGGAAAAAAAACAACTCACTGTTTCTTGATTCATGGGATAAAAACAGCAAATAATTTTTATGTTTGTTATGAACACAAATGTGACCATATCATAACCAGTCAAAAGTGTCAGTTTTTCAAAATTAAGATTTATGCATCATCTGAGAGCTGAATTAATACGATTTATCAGAACAGAGCCATATTAAACCAAGATACAACCATTTAAATATCTGGAAGGGTGTGAAAAAAGTTGTTCAAATTAAGTTCTTAGCAATGCAAATTTATGATCCATCTTATGGAACAAGATCTTTACATAATCACTTTGGTGTAAAAGAAAAATCTATTATTTTTACCCACACAATGTATTTTTGGCTATTGTAAATATACACCAGCAACTGGCCCAGAGTCACAAATGTGCCATTAATGTCTTTTTACTGGTACTGACTATAATTGAATGCTTCAAACTGATTGATGTGTATCTTTACCTGTTTATACTTATTAAAATGAATTAATGAATGGACTGCTGCAGGTATCAAAGCTCAGGTGCTCTTGATGAAAAAAAAAACAGAGTATGTCACATATTTATTCATTTCTGATGTGAAAACATAATTGTGGCTGGTGAGATCAAGGAGAGCCTCTAACATGCAGCCCTCAACATGTGCAGTGGGTGAACTGTAGTGCACTTCAGATGTGCCTTTGTGATTGCCAGTAAGTTGATTAGCTTAATAACAGGGCTCAAGGGGACAGATGTGAAGAAGGACATAACATTTAATGTGTTCTGCAGCCTAAAAGGGCTTAGTTACACTTTATTTACACCATAATTGTTTACAGTTGATGAATTTTCAACACAGGCTTGTATGAAAACACGCCTCTCCCTCTGCATGCATTTCACTGCAATTTCTGAAATGATTACAAGTTGCAGTAAAACAACATAAATGTTCATTTCTTTTCACACAAATAATGAAGGCATGTTATTGATTAATAAAGACTTTTTTTTGTGCAGTTTCATAATTTCAAAACACTTTTACTATAGTGCGCGTTTTACATCACATAGCCAGCTTTTTTGATGCAGTAAACTTGCTTATTAGCACACCTGGTACAGCATCAAACTTCTGTGAAACCCAATTTACAAAAAAAAAAACTAAAAAAATTGCTTTCTTGGAAACTGTTGGTTAGGCTTAGGGTCGGGTTTAATATTGAATTTCACATTAACCATTTAGCGCAACCTGGTTTCATAAAAATATGTACCTGTGTGCACTTCTTTGTGCAACACTGTTTTTATGTGTGCATGTTTCGCAGCCGTGTCAAAGAGAAATGTCCACTGAGTAACGCTAAAAGTTTTTATTACGAGTACATATTTCTGTTTTTATTGTGTTAAAACCCATAGACATGGAGCTGGATATGTGTGATGTTAATGTTAAAAAGCATCAGTTTTCAAATATCCCATACATTTTGTGTGAAAATGTGTAAAAGGTTTTACTGCCTCTAGTGTTCATTTCTTTTGGAAACTGCAGTGATATGTACTTGTTGGTACATATTTTGGGTCTAAAAAGTGTACATTCAATGCCATGAGACCAGGTAGATACCTGACTCAACAAACATATCAGTACACGTACAACATTGTAATAAATCATTGCCATATTCACTTCTATATGTTTTAGATAAACTTGGAACATGCTTTTAGCACAACTCATCTTACATTTCGCTTTTAACATGACTCAAAACATGCAAAAAGCAACATAATATTATTTTGCCATAAGCATGTTTTTCTCAACGAATGACGGTTTGTATATTTTACAGTAATTACTATGTATTTGTTATTTTGGGCCTGATGATGATTCAATGAATTCAGCACTACAGAGAAATCCTTATATAAAAAGAGAAGCTATTTTAGCTCAGCAGCCATATGTTGTTGATTATCCTTGATATCGTCTATTATCCATTAGAAGCATTTTATGTTTACATTATTCATGCAAGGCCAGTACTTACATTAAGGAGTATAAATGGTTATAGATACTACAGATCCTACTTTATCTCAGGCATTTCCTTGTCAAAGGAAATGGAGCATAATTAGAGTAATTGGATCAATATCACATAATTGTAAGATAAAGGTATTAGCAAAGTAGATTTTGGTGCAGGTGTTTCTGCAGGCTCTATTGCTATTGTTCATATTTATAACGTTGCTTGTCTGTGATTACAGTATATTAATTGCTCTCAGTTCTCATTCTTCAGGCTAAGGGATTGTTAGTCGATAGATGTTTGCCTGAAATGAAAGCTGGATTGTTCGCTGCTGTTCTGCGCAACTGGTGCAATTTAAAATGTTTGATAATATGATGCAGTTTTCATCTCTCATTTGTGTTGTTTTATCGGGTGCAGTTTTTTGCAGATCCATGCGCCAGCAGCCCCTGTCTCCATGGCAACTGTAGCCAGGATGGTGAGGGGAATGGATTTGCGTGCGAGTGCAGCGAGGGTTACAGCGGGGTTCGGTGTGACCTGCCAACCTTGACCTTTGACCTGTCCGAGTCCACCTGGGACCTCGCCGAGAGCCTCGTCCCGGAGCATGCCACGCCCGCCACACCAGCCACACCTGCTACCACCACTCAAGTGTTCCAGCCAACCACAGTCCTCACCACTACTCAAGCCCCGCCCACGTTGGAGCCGTGGCGACCCAGACAGGGTCAGAAAGCGGTGGAGATACTGTGGGAGGATCAGCAGGTGAGCAGGTGATGTGTCGTGATGGCTAGGTCCAGTCTGGAAGGCAGGATTGCTCCTGTAAGTTGCTTATTTTGTGTGGGTGTGTGTTGTAGATTACTGATGAAGCTGAATGTGTGAGTACCGCCGGAGGTGAATCCGCTGGAATGATGACCGTTTCCATGGAGGTCGCAGAGGAAACAGCCGTGAAGTAAGAAACTTGCCAGTGTCCTGTTTTAGAAAAAGAGAGATGTAGTTTTTTCTGTGTGTTTTTAGTTGTCTTTCTTTAGCATAAGTGACCCTAGACCACAAAAATCATACCTACACTACTTCATGAGTTTGAACTTAATAAAGGTAATTAGTGAAGCGAGTTTGGCATGCTGTTCGTGGAGAAGACTCGGGGTTCGGCGGGCTGCCTAGCCCTAGGGTTAACAACCCTAGCTTGGTGAGGAGAGATGCTGACGGCCCTTGTCCGAACCCTGTGTGCTCCCCCCGGAGAAGGAGCTTAGAGAAGGAGGAGGAGGGGTGGAGGAGGGATACTGAGATCAAGACACAGAGAAACAGGGCTTTAGCTATTTATAAGAAGTGACGCGTGATCTGATAGGGAGATAGGATGATTAGATGGTTACCTGCGTGTGCTCCTCCCAAAATCTGTTTGCAAACATCATTAAAAATAAATAAATTATTATATTTGTCCAAAACAGATAAATATTAATTTAAATCATAGAAATTAGTTTTACAATACTTTATTATAGTAAATTATTGAATTGAATACATTGTATATTATTTATGTATTACAATAAATATTTAATGTAATAAAAGTACAACTTATTAACCAAAAACATTTTACATTTAAACCACAGCCACACTTTTGGAGTAAAGTGACAATTTGACTATATAATATTTGATTATTGATTTTTGGCCAAGCAGATAAATCTAGATTTAAGATTAAATTTGATATAACTTTAATGTAGTACATTTTTGAAAATGTTAATTTAATTTTTATATTATAATAAATAAATAATGTATTCAATTACTAATAAAACATATTAAAAATATATTACTATATTAAAACATAATATACACTGCCTATCCCAAAAAAAAAGTCACCATCTGAACCTTAACTATGCAAATATGTGGGCTTGCTGCAGTTGGTCCGGTCTAGGTTCAGCAATGTTATGTGTCCAAAGGATGAAGCTGACGTCCTGAATACACAGAATGACCAGGTTATTCCATCAGAGGATTTCTTCTTCCCTGATGGTGTGGGCATACTGTATATGACAATGCCAGGATTCATCTGGCTCAAATTGTGAAAGAATGGTTCAGGGAGCATGAGACATCATTTTCCAAACCTTAACCCTCTAAGAAACTTTGTGATGTGAGATGAGACTTTGAGCAGTAGACAGACTCTACCATCATCAATACAAGATCATGGCGAAAAAATGTATGCAATGGAATAATAAGAATATGAAAGAATAAGTATTGACATTATATACATTGTTACCATTGTACAGTTTGCTGTCTGTAGTTCAATGACATATTGACACGCGACTGATTGTGATGAGATCTCTCTGTGTTTGTGTAGGTTGGTGGGTAATGTGAGTGGCTCCGCTGTGCTGTGGCGTGTAGGTGAGGCTGGTTATGAGCAGTGCTCTGTTGCAGATGGCACAATCCTGTGGTTTCAGCAGAGTTCAGATGGCCTGGTGCTCCCTGACCAGTCCCTGCCATTCGGACACAACTACTTCATCAGTAAGTGTATGATTTCAAACACTTGTATATATTAAGTTTCATTTTATGTACACACAGCACCTCATATTGACCAAAAAAAACGGAATTGTTGACATTTTTGCAGATTTATTAAAAAAGAAAAACTAAAATGTCACACGATCCTAAGTATTCAGACCCTTTTATTGCTTGTCTGTCTGTCTGTGTGTTTATATGTCTCTCTGTCTGTCTGTTACACAAACACATTATGAGAAATTATTTGCTTCAGATTGGAACTTTGCCTTTGAAACATCCTTGTGCATAATGTCTGTTTCCAACTTGTTTGCAATTCAGAATTGCATTGATGAGTGAGTGTTGGGAGTCTTTTATTTGACCCTGTCTGGTTCTGTGAGCCAAACAATCTCTGTCCTTGAGGCATTACTCTGTGTGTGTGTGTGTGTGTGTGCGTGCACATGTCTGTTTTTGTCTGAGAGGAAGAGAGAAGATGCTGTTTGTCGTAGCAGATGTTATAAAATACCAGGACCTAAGCCTAAAAGGAAATTGTGTTTTGTAGGTTTATAGCTGCATTTATTATTTTTTTTACCACAATATTATTAAAATTTAATGACATGGATTTGCTTTGTATAATAAATGTGAATCTAGATGTGTCTTGGTTAAGACACATGTTGGTTTTTGTGATTTATGGGGAGTCTCCATAGGTGTAATGGTGTTTATATACTGTACAGACTCTATGTGGTATTTTCTACACCTAAACCTACTCCTTACAGGAAACTACTGGCATTTTCAGATTTTCAAAAAAACACCACTTAGTATGTTTTTAAGCCTTTGAAATACAGGGACACTGAAAATGTCCTTCATATTGTAATAACTATGTCATACCCATGTCGTTGTACAAATTTGTGTCCTCATAAATCACATAAACATGCACACACACATCAGTAAGGTCTCACATTTGTTTAAGTGTAATGGTAAAATTCTACCTATGTTAAATAGATGCACTTCTTAATTTATTAAAAACTAAAAATAATAATTATGTATCTTTTTACATAATGACAAGCACTCCAGTGGATAAAAAGTTGAAAGATTACTCTGTATTACATTATGTTTATCTCTCTCTGTGTAGGTGTTCTGCACATTGGAGCACCCTCTGGTCCGGAGGTTACTTTGAGGTTGCATCTCAATGTAAAAACCAATAACTGTATGGAGCCCGGAAGTGGATTCAGCGACCCACAATGCTCTGGGAAAGGAAAATGCATCACCCAGTCCTCTGTGGTAATTGGTATTTCTTCTCATATTTTCTCTTCAACAACCCTGAATCTGTGCTGCTGTTTTGCTTTCCAAAGCGTCGATATAATAGTTACGTTTGTGTGCAGTTTCTGTGAACATTTGATGATGTGTGTTTAAATATGAAACACAGGACACATTTTACTGCCAGTGTGATGATGGGTATTCTGGGATCTTCTGTGAGGAGTTTGACGCTTGTCATCTGAAGCCCTGCGAGAACAACGGCTCCTGTACCGACCTCAGACAGAGAGATGAGGGACAAAACTACAGCTGTGCTTGCCAGCCAGGTGTGTAAGCTTAAGCGTGTTTCAGTCAATCCTAGTAAACTGTGTCAGGACATGTGCATCCCCTGGCTGAATTACTATGATAGTATTAACAGGGTTTTAATCTTAGTTCCATTATTTGTGTTTTAAAATATTGCGTTTGCATAGTGCTATTCATCAGTGAGTTATTTAGGAAAAATAAACCTTTTTAAGTGTATATTTTTTACCTGAAAATACCTTAAAAATTTTTTCGTTTTTTTTATTAGTTCACTGTGGTTGCTAAGTCATTTTAAATGATAATATATATTAAAAGTTAGGTAATAATAATATAAATGTATTTTAGGCTCACAAAGGGCTTTATTTGTTGTAATCAAAAACATTATTACAGTTTAGAATAATTGTTTTTTATTCGAATATATAGGAAAATGTAGTTTATTTATGTGATTAAATTCATTCAGCATCATAACTCAAGGCTTTAGTGCCACATCCTTCAGAAAACATCTTTATATGCTGATTGGCTGCTCATTTATTATTAAACATTTGTAATCAATTATAAAAACAATAGTGTTCATTTTTGCAGATTTTTATCTAACCAATATAGTTGAAAATTACTAGTCTATTTCTATTCAGAACTGATCTATATTTAATGTTTTACTTCAGTTTTTATTTAATTTCGTCTTCACATCACAACAATAAAAACACAGCATAGAAGCTGCAATATAATTAACAACAGACAAAGAAAACTGAGTAAGTTTAATGTGTTCAGATGGAGAATATGATCATAAATAAATTACAAAGGGAGTCTGTCAGCTTTGCACAAATGTAATTACTCATTTTTGCTGAATAATAGAATAGCATTTAGAATTAGTTTTGCTTTAAAATGCCCTTTCCCTAGTTATTTCTACATAAATATCACATATTTATATTAAAGACTTTACAAACCACCTACAATGTGCTTTTATTCACTGAAATGCATTCAAAATATTAACAGGAAGTAGCTCTGAGTATTTGCATTACAGAAATTATGTATATGCGTGTGCTGTCTTGTGTTTTGTGAATAATGGAGGCTAACCTTGGACAGAGCACAGAGCTTTAATGCTTTAATGATGCTTTAAATGGAAGGATAGGGCAGGGGAAGAAAATAAAAAAGGAAGAACAAAATAAAGGTTGAGCAAGAGACATTGAAGGTTGGGGAGTTGGTGCCTTTGATCATGTAAATGAAGATTATTTTGAGCCTTTTATTTAAAGCCGTCCAGAAGAAACAACTGTGCCTTTTTAAGAAATGCTGTCATTGACATGCTGATTGCGAGGCATATCTGTAAATGTCTAGTGAAAGTCACGCAAACAAGCACTGTTTACCGTTCCATCCATTTTCATAAGAGGATTATGGAGAGCACAGGAGGGCATAAATGATGTTAATTAGTGGTGTTGTAAAAAAAAAGCAGCCAGCCTGATTTGACCAACTTATAAGGCTTTGTTTGATTTTCTTTTCTTTCTATTTTTTCCTCACTGTTTTTATCTGCAGGAAAATAACAGATTTTGTTTACTGCTGCCGTTTGTGTGTGTGAGTCAGGTTTTATCAACATTACAAGGACTAAATGTTCCTGCGAGGAGAGAAAGAACCTGAAATCATCATGTCATAATGAAAAAGTTAAAAATGCAAAAAGGTTTTTGTGAGGTTTTTTAGTTCAACATAAAAACAGTAGAACTCAAAGGAAAGTTCCACAAAAAACAGTATTATATTGTAAATTAGCAAATATGCATTAATACTTGGTTATTCTAATTACTATGGTTTTACCATCAATTTTAAATGATCATAACATCATAGTATAATTCTTCACTGACTGATGCGAAGTGTCAGTAGATAAATCATTTAGAAACTTTTACTGTGATTTATTATTCAGTGTCCATGTCATTAATTTAATATATATATATATATATATATATATATATTAAAGAAACCCAATAGTTACTTTCCCTGGTAATTGGTTAATTTTATAATGACGTAACTCAGTTACTGTTTGTAAAAAGTAACTTGAAATAAGTCTTTAAGTCATTTAGTCTTACAAAACTTTTTTTTTCAGTTATTGACATGTTAAACATGTTTATTTATAATATCGGTATCTGTTATTACAAAACTAATATATGAGTAAGTAATTATCGGTCACCAAAACCGATTATCGGTCAATTGCATTCAAATGATAGTGTGTTTTTTATTTCAGATGTGTTATGGAAAATGTAGATAATAATACACTCTTTGTGTGTGTGTGTGTGTGTGTGTGTGTGTTTTAGGTTTTGAGGGAGACCGATGTCAATCATTGGTGGATCACTGTGTTTCTGGACCCTGCAGGAACGGAGCCACTTGCTCTAGCAGTCTAGAAGGAATTCACTGCTATTGTGCTGAAGGTATTTATTAATAACTCTCATGAAATCATGTCTGACACGATCGGATCTGTTGTGTGCTTGTCTCGGGGTGTATATGTGCGTTAAGCTCGAATCGTCCTGATTCGAGGTCTATTTCTGTTCCTTTTCCTCTTGCTCTCTCTAAGTGTGTCAGAGAGTTGCTTATTTTAAACCCTCTTCCTTTCTTCCAATTAATCGTGAAACACAGCCCAGAGCCGCCCTCTGTCTCAGGAGGACCGTACCTTCAGCGCTGGCTCTTTCTCTAACCAGGGCACGCTCTCAGTCAGCAGATAGAACAGGGACACAACTGCTTCTGCTTCCTGAAGAAGCACTAGAAAGGAAATTTGATAGGAGTCCCTTGAACTTTGGTGGCAGAAATGCACTCGTAGGCTGAAATATTAATCTTGCGGTGTGACCGGGCAATGTAAGCCACAGTCTGAAACACAAGGAACTGAAAAAATAAAGAAAGTGTCACTAATAGCACATTTCTAATTAGAGTGGTATACAGTTTAGGGTACGGTTTTAAATATTTCAGCAACTTCACAAGGCAGTGAATAGCTACTTCGACATCTCAGTACAGTGGCAGAGAGAGATCAGAGATCAAAGCGCTGCAACTTAAGAATAAACATGCAAACAGAAAAAACAACAACACATTAAGAAAACATCTTCATCAGTTTGACAACACAGGCACTGCAAGTTCTCGGAACGCAACCAAACACAGAAACACGCTGCAAACACCACAAACCACAGCGGAAATGTTTCAGGGGGACCTCAAAAAGTGACGAACACATCTGAGAGTAATGCTGCGTCCAAAATCGCATACTGCTTAAGTAGGTACTACATTTAAAATTGAACGTACTACCCACAGTTAAAAAGTACATTCTATATAGTGTGAATGTGGGTAGTATGAATGGAATTCAGATGTACTACATCCGCTATATTGAAGTTGTCACGTGTCATGCGTCGTCACAACAGCGCGACAATTAAAACTTTCAATAAGTCATTAGTTTACTTAAATTGTGTTAAACAAGTGTAATTTAATCACAATAAACAAAGTTTTTTTCCTGAGGTACTTACACTACCGCCATTTTGTCGAATATGACGCCTCCTCTCCCGGAGCCTCATGGGAAAGGAAAGTGTCCATGGTATGCCTACTATAGAATTTGGGCGGAAGCAGTAGGTCATCCGGGTACTTCTCGCCTACTGAATTTCGAATGCTATGAATTCGGACATACTACTACT
>JAUCNO010000318.1:14942652-14958147 GCA_032353835.1 Enteromius viviparus
TGAAACATGTAATGTAGGCTAAAAATGACAATTCACCGGGAATCTTAATTAAAATAAACACAAGAGCTGGTACACATTGTCAGGCCAGGACTGCACTGGGATCAGTGCAGTCAACTGCAAACACACTCAAACCAATAACGAGGTAATCACCGCCACCTGGGGGCTCATCAGGTGAGCTTGCATATAAGCTCACTGCACTAGTCACACGACGGCGGTGATCAAGGTAATACCTCCTATGCTTGCCTTATGCCTCCTGATATCACGTTCATTGCATTTACCTGTCTACTTACCCAAGTTCAAGTTTATGTGCTTTAAGAAACTTCTGGGATCTGATTCACTTACCTTCTGTCTCCTCATCCTTATGCTGAGCGTTACAGTCAAGAACAAAGTATTTAATAAGAATATTTATTTATATATATATATATATATATATATTTTTTTTTTTTTTTTTGACCTACGTAATTTATTCACAGCTCAGACTTATATTGGGTGTATAATAGCAGGTTCCTTTGTGACAGCTTGCCTCTTTTCCTGCCGTTATGACAAAAGGTCAGCGTGTGTTCAATGTGCTTTATCATGGGCCATAAAGGTGGACATATTCAATAGCTTTTTTGTACTAAAATCTTTAATGAATGTGTTTATACAGTAATTGGCTTTCAGAAATGTAAAAAGTGTGACATCTGGCCCAGTCCACCTCTGCTTTGATCTCTGCATGACTGTTGACAGCGTTACAAATACAATAATCAAATCTCAATTGATTTGAAATGTCGGATAGAAAATTAGTTTGGTTTTTCTGTTATTAAGGGCTTTTTCATGTTCCCTTTGATTTTCTCAGTGCTGGATTTATTCCATTTGATCTTGGAAATGAAATCAACAGTCTAAGAGAGGGTCCCTGGCTCGGTTTAATAAGTTTTTTAATGAAGGTAAACTTTAGAAATGGTCGGAAACGTGAAGAGGATGTCTGTCTGTAAGCTTTATTAGAGCTTGATGACAGCATTGCTTCTACATTTGAAATAGTCTGTATCTTTACAGTCTCCTTTGTTCTTGTTGTCAATTGCACAATGACCTTTTCCTGGCTTGTTAACTAGGCGATTGGTGTTTCTTTGAGGAATACTATGTGTTAATCGAAGCCATAATGATTAATGTGTTACTATGCCCTCACCTATCAATATAATTGATTTCTCTTTCTGTTTAGTCATTTGGTTCTAAACACAGAGAATTTACTTTAACTTATTTTACATACGGTATATTGAGATGTTTTGTATAGACCTTTTCAAGTGCCACATTTATGCTGGACATGAATGCATTCCAATTTCATATCACTGGTGTTTATTTATTTATTTTATTTTTTTAATGTTGTGTGTTGTTTTATGTTTATTAGAGCATCGTGCTGTTTTCTTAGCCATACAGTGATGCAAAGATCTAAGTACTGTAGGCTATGAGATCACATTCTGGGTCCGAATGATCAGTCAGGTTCCCAAAAGCAAACAACAAACAGTGCTAATAAACACTATATGTTGTAACACTGCTAAAAAACCATGATCCTAACCTTTATCTCTATACCAAAGTCTCAGTTGGCCAGACAGTGATTCATTTTTTATGAACTGTCAACATATTAGTCCCAGGATACCAGGATGCCGCGAGCCTGTAGTGTACAGAGTTTTTAGCTAAAATGCCTGCCTTCTGGTCTGTGTTTGTTTCTCAGTCTGGCTCATGACTCCGATTACAAACGCAGTTAATTTTGAGGTGATGAGTAAACAGAAGTTGGTTGTTTTGCTGTAGGATGCTTCGTTGAATTAACACAAGCACTGCACGTTTAAAAACTAAAAAGTGACACGCAGTTTTTTATATCACTGTATCACTAAAGGGAAGACTGTCTCTGATTCACTTTTCTGGTAACACTTTATATTTACTACAAGCTATGAATCATTAGTTAAGCATTAGTAAATAGTCAGTCCATCCTTTATAAAACATTGTTCCAACATTAATAGTCATTAGTAAGCAGTTTATAAATACAGCTATAAATGCCTTGATTTATAAGCATATCTAAATGTACAAAGGAGACTTAAATGGTCAGTTATCCAAGATGCAAAACGATATAAAACTGTATAACTGTATTTTTTTATGAAAATGAAGGTTTGTTTTTCATTTATCAAGTGTACAGTTGTACGATTACATTTTTTACATCTTGAAAAATTATGTCTGTTCTGTATCCCTTTGTGTTGTGCTTGTTTAACTTTGCTGTTTAGAATATAAATTAGCATTAACATCTGCTTTATAAATGCTTTACAAGGTATAAATAGTCCTCACTTTAGATGAGCTCACAAACACAGACGTCTGGCAACTACTAAATGCTTTATAACTACCAGACTTAATCATGAATTACAGCAGGAACGTGTTCATAAAGCATTTATTAAAACACTGAACAACTATTATCATGTGTCTAAATAATAAGATGTATTTTAAATAATATATTAATCATTTACTTAGACTTTCTAAATGGTCTTTATAAACACTAACAACTACTTAATAACTGGTTTGTAAATAACGTAATATTTAAATAAAATAATAATAAACTGATCATTAATAAAGTAGGAAAATGCAATTATTAAACATTATATATATATGCTCAAGAACAAGTCATTTAGAGATGCACTTGTAAACTGTTTACTAATGCATAATAATGTTGGAACAATGGTTTATAAATGCTCAAATAAATGCTTACTAATGCTTAACTAATCATTCATAGTGTGTAGGTATTATAAAGTGATACCAATTTTGTTTGTCATTTTAATTTCATCTTGCCTGTAATGAGTAATAAAGCAGCAATTGTGAGCTCAGTGCTGCTTTCTGCACAGCCGTCACCGTGGAAACCTCTGTTTCTGCTGCTCCAAAAGCACCACCTGCTGGCAGAGAAGAAATTAGCATTTTCTATCCACTTTTTCTTGGCATAAAAATGGGCATAACCATTCCAGTCTCACCCACGTCCAGATATTTTTAGCTATACAAGACAGTTAGTTTTGCTGCTTGATATTGAAAATTGATGTATCTTATTATGTTATTTTAATGTATTATCTTAGTTATGAACATGCTGGTTTGTAGTACAATATTGCCATTTACAAGAAGAAGACAAATATTTTTTTTTGCTTGTTATCAGAATTAATCTACCAACAACAGCTGTTATTACTGATTCTTTGTGGACGGTTGGAAGCTTGGGGTTATTGATGTATTGATGAAAGAATTTAATTTCTATATGAAAAAAGTGGAGTGTAAATATTAACTTAAACATACTTAACATTTCTGATACTGGTGTTCCTATCCTGCAGTTGAACATGAATAATAATAAGGTATTTTTTATTTATTAAAAATGTTTTTTCAGTGCTTTTGTTGTTAGGTACTGTATAGTAACTTTTTATATTTAATTGTGCAAAACTGGCATCTAATGAGTCTTTTAAATATTTGTTTAATGACAAGTACTGATACCAATACTGATATCTCATATATTTAACCTTTGACCCCAAGCCATTTAAAATTACGGAATAATTGGATAAGATGTATACAATAATTCATTGTTATTAACATTAATTTTTATTAATGTTAACAAACACAACTTGAGATTTTAATAATGAATTCGTAAACGCTGAAATTATCATTAACTAAGATTAATAAATGCTGTAAAAGTATTGTTCATAATTAGTTCCTGTAATTAATGTTGTTAACTAATGTTAACTATATATATATATAGTTCCACAGATGAAAGTAAGTCATACAGTTTTGGAACAGTATGGCAGTTTTGGAGTAAATGATGACAGAATTTTCATTTTTGGGTGAACTGTCCCTTTAAGGAGAAAAATTAGGTGTTCAGGGAACAAAACGCACCTCAGGCACAGAATTGCATTATTGGTGTTGGAGTGCATTGCTGCAGAGCTGAGAGCAAAGACGGGTTTTTAAGCCTATCTAAGGCCAGCTGTCCGAACACAAATCCTGACCGCAGGCGTTATAAAGAGCAAGCACACAAAAAAGGGCAAAACCCACACCTGTTCTTGAAAGGCAGGATTGATGATCACAGCTTCAGCCTGACCACAGAACATGTCTCTGCACAGTCCGTTCAATGCACGGCTAATATTTGCCTCACTGCTAAGCTGCTTGGAAGGAAATTAAGTGTTTGGAAATGCGTATGCCTTTGCCAACAGCAATGGAAGCCTTTGCTCTTTATGCTTTCAAGCCTATAGAACCGTCTTCTGATTCACAACAGCAGCAAATATTCTTTGCTCTATCATACTCAAGCGCGCAAACGCACACACATAGTGTAAAGTGCCTCAGACAGCACCTGTGGAAAATGCAACAGAAAAGCAAGGAAAGAATATATATGAGGATGATGAGATTGAGGAATAGGAGAGCTGGGGATTTCGGGTCAATTTTGCCATCATAAGCACTCTCGGGAGTACAGGTTTTATGCAGTGTGTGTGTGTGTGGTGTGTGTGTGTGTGTGTGTGTGTGTGTCTGTGTGAATAATATAAAACTGTTTTGCAGGGCTTTAGCTTCATCGTATGTCATCATATCAGTGGTTCTGGACTGGTTGCTTCAAAACCCATTTATTAAATTAGACAATTTTATTGATACTAAAACACAGTTAATAAACAAGCTATTTTGAATGTCCTCAGATTAGGATATAAACCCCCAGTTTCACAGACAAGGCTTAAGCTAGTCCCAGACTTAATTGCATGTTTGAGCTGTCTCAGATGAAAATATCTTGCTCTGACATGTCAGTGTCATTGTTCTGAGTTAAGATGCACGCCTGTAATATTTTCTTATAAGGCATTTTTGTAAAAGTTGCTTAAATATCTTAATTTAACTTATGCCTAGTCCTGGTTTAAGCTAAGCCCCGTTTGTGAAACCGGGCCATAGTATGTTTAAAATAATTTAAATATACAATATTTTACTATTTTTCAAATCTTCTCAGTTTAAATGCTTTTAAATTTAAATTGAAAAAGAAATTACATTTAGATTAAAATGTAAAGGTTTTTTGTTATTGCAGCAGTTAGAGCTGCATATATAGGCTCGGGTTAATAAAGACAAGAATATGTAATAATGATTGGCGAAACATTCATGCATTTAAGGGTTAAAAAGTGAGAACTGGAACATAAAAAAATGTCTAACTGATTTAACACAGTGAAACGTCAAAAAAGAAATTCCCATGAATGCTTTTGGAGCACAAAGACATACAGTCACAAGCAGTTCCTATAGGAAATCTCACCCAGCCCTAAAAGTGTTTTATACTTCTCCTCTGTTTGAAAACCCATTATTTGCCTTTTTAAATTTGCTGCTATTTCTAATCTAATTTACATGATTTCCTTAACTGGGAATGTCACAGGCCTCTGGAGTTTCAATTTAGCCGCTGGTTAAACATGCCTAGTATGAGATATGAGTGTGATATGTGGGTTTAAAGAAGGAAGAAAGAGGGATGGATAAAAAGTGAAGAAATAGAACAGAAAAACATAAGCAGATGGGAGTAAAGACTACCTGATTTTTCCCAATCTCTCCTTGGTAGCAGATGTCTTTCCCTCCCCTCACTCTTCTCATCCTCATGAGTGATTGCTGTATTTCTGATGCGAAGCCACTCACCCTACCAAATGAGAACTGTCCTGTTTTCCTTCCTTTCCTCCTTCCAGTTTTTGTGGGGTGTGTATTGCAGAAATCTCAGCGTCCAGCGCATCAGTTGGTCCTCTCTCACTCTCTCTGTTCTGATGTTAATGAAACACTTGCGTCTGCTTCAGTAATAATTGGCTGTAATTGCACAGTGTGTCTAATTCACAGACTGTGAGGTTTCATTTGCATGGTGATTAGTCAGATTTCTGAAATTAAAAACTTGATTCCTTCTGTCAGCCGCTCTGTGCGTGTAAAAAAGATGAAAAGAGTGCGTGTCCTCTGCTTGTGATCATGAAAATATGGTCAGATAGCATTTATTTGCCCTCATAGAAATGTTCCAGAAGTCTTATAAGCCAAATTCTAAGGAACCATCACATGTTAACAGAAAAGATGGCTGAACTTGAGATAAATATTTTATAGAAATGTTTAATAATTTATTACTGAAAAAAATGATCTTAATAATGGATAGTTTAATTGTGCTCACTTCAAATGCTTTTTTTATACTTTTATATTTATATTCAATACTTTAATAAAAATTATAAAACTATTTTTATACATATTTTTGTCTTGTTTTCTAATACAAATATCTAATCATTCTTTAATCAAGATATATTTGAGGATAAAAATGAACAAGTCTTATTTTTTCTAAAAAAAGCTATCAAAATCATGCTTGTTTATGCTTAAAACAAGAATAATCATTTGGGATAAGAAAAAATTAACTCAAAGAGACAAGAAGTTTATTTTTCTTTAACTACTGGCAGATATTTTTCTTGTTTTAAGAAAAAATGTATCTAATTTGAAGTGCAGTACTTTATTTAAAAGCTAATAAATTTTGTTATATTTTGCTATATGTAACGTTCAGCTGGATGGCCCATTCAGACCACACCCAGGACTTCTGTTGTGTGTGTTTCCCTGTTTCTCGCTCCTGGACTTTTATTATGAATGTATGTAATCTTTTCTGTATGTTCTAACCCAGACTTTTATGTTGAAATCATTGTCACAGCTCAGTTTACTTCCACCGGCATATAAGCCGGCGTTTGTTTAGTTTCCTGCACGGTTTGTTGATATTGTTACTTCTCATTCATGTTCTTTGTATATTGCTATTCTATCTGTTGGACTTGGACCTGGACTTCCCCTCTGCTTTTCCCCAAGGACTCTGTTGAATGGTATTTTGGACTATTTGCTGTGTTTTTCGACTTTGCCTCTGTCCTTATCTACATTACTGCATCTACCGTTGATTGAACACTTTCTGTCTGACTCTGAACCTTTTTATTAAAACTGTTGCACTTGAACACCTCACGTCTCTTTCGTAACATTATATTAGAAAATAGTTTGAATATTGATTATCAGTTTGGTTATGGCCACTGAAAATATTCCTGCAGTCCCAAGGTAAACTTCTATTACAAACATGCTAAGAATTTAAAGGGAGTACTCAAAAATTACTTTCTGTTATTATTTACTCACCTTTATGTTGTTTCAAACATGCGTTTCTTCTGTTAAGATATTTTGAAGAATGTTGCTAACCAAACAATTGACTAGCCATTTACTTTCACAGCCATATGTGTTTCATATTGTGCAAGTCGATGGCTTTAGTGCACAATAGAAGAAAAACAGGTTCAGAACAACTTGACAAAATGATGACAAAACTTATATTTTTGCATGAACTATCTCTTTAAGTTCTGACAAAAAAATGTTTTTTTTCATTGGCTTATTCCAATTGACTCAATTAAACAGCAAAAGTATGTTTTTTCCGATTGCTTGTGTCTTTGTTGCCTTTTGAAGATTCCTCAGAGTCAGTCTCATCCACTTACGTAGGGAGTCTGGGTTTGAATGTCTTTCTCTTGACTGGATGTCTTTCTATGCTTTCTGATTTGGCTGTCAACTTCCTGTAAATCGTTATTCTCTCGTCAAGATCTCAAAAAAGACAGCTGTTACAATGTTTCATCTTCCACCCATCTACTGAGCTGGGTTTGTTTTTCTGCCTCCTGCCGTTCCAGGTCCGTCAACTTCCTGCGTCGTACGGACGACATTTAAGGCTATTTTCACAAAGTTACTTTTGCTAAATGTTTCCTCTGCATCTAAAAAGCTATTTTATCAGCGTGGCATTTGAGTCTTCCTGTTTGTAATTTTGGGCTTTTTTTCTCCGCTATTGTAAACAGCTCTATAAACATAATAGTTATGTTCTGTTGGAAACATCATTTTGTTTATGTGGGAGAAAGACTACATTTTCTAAAACATACTTCACATAAAAAAAATAAAATCAAACTCTCTTGACACCATCTCCATCATGTGTAGAAAAGCCTTGTGCAGTAATTAGCAGTCGTTCTCACTCTCATTAGCTTCAGAATCAAACCCTCATGCTTATTGAGGCTTTATTTTTTCATTAAAACTGAGCTGCCTCATATTGAGCTGTATGTGGTTCAGACTGATGTGCTGGTAAAAGACGTCATACATAAACTTAAAAAGAGTAACCATTCAACACTTGTGAGTGTATGTATGTATATACAGTACAGTATACATATATATATACAGTATAATATATATATACTCTGTATATTTATATATGTATATAATATACTCATTGACTTGATCTAAATGGGCCCAGTAATACTTCCAGAAACCACTGTCAGTAAACACAATCCTCCATGCCATCTGCAGATGCCAACTAAAGCTCTTTTAATCAACAAGGAAGCCATATGTGAACACGGCCCAGAAGCGCCATCGTGTCCTGTGGGCTAAGGCTCATTTAAAATGGACTGTTTCATAGTGGAAAAGAGTCCAAATTTGAAATTCTTGTTGGAAATTACTGATGATCCTCCGGGCTAAAGAGGAGGGAGACCTTCCAGCATGTTATCAGCATTCAGTTCAAAAGACTGCATATCTGATCGGCACATAAGTGTATATGGTATGGGAACCTTGCATGTTTTGGAAGGCACTATGAATGCTGAAAGCTACAGTATATAAAGGTTTCAGAGCAACATATACATACACAAACTCTTCAGCAGCTGGAGCTTTAAAAGGCAGGAATGGGAGCGAATTTCAAAAACGAAAACCCGCTCCTAATCGTTCTCTCAATAGTCAGGTGTCACTAGTCAGTAGTCTGGTGACTAGGAGCGTGTGAAGACGGCTGAGCTGGGATCAGTTGACAATCATGGCGTGATACCGTGTATGTAAATATTAATATCTATAGCATTATATCTAAATATTGTGAATACATATTACTTTTCTATGAGCTAGGTGGAAAATATTCTATTTTCCACAAAATCAAAATAAGGGTCTTAGTGTGGTCTAATATAATATATAGCCTAATATTTGTAATTAAAACCATTATTATTCTCATAAGCATATTTAGCCTTTTTATTTAAATAAATATTCATATATATGTAAATGTTTTAAAATGTATTTTTGAAATGTGTCATAATTTAAGCCATAATTTACTTATTCAATAAATTTGGTGTAAAAAAAATCTTATTATTTAATATATGCATAATAAAATTTAAAAAGCTTTTTGTTCTTAATTTTTTATTTAAATAAAAATACATTTTTAAAAGCTCTTATAAATAAAATGTTTTGCCACCAAACAAAATTGCATCAATATGTTGGTTAATATTGTTTTCAAATGGGTTTCTTGAATGCTCTTTTCTGCTGTTGGTTGGAAAGACAAATAGTCCCGCCCATGAACTCACACCATTGGTCGATCCAGTAACGCAGTGTCAGACACATTATGATGCTCAAACCAGTCTATCCCTTATACAGTCTCTTTTGCACTTCATTCCTTAAAATTTCTTACAGAATGCTGTCTAATATTTTGTATATTTTGACAAACATTTCCCCTTTTTTTTGCCACATTGGCTTTATGGTTGCAGAATGACATTCGCAGTTTGAGCTATGCTGACATACTCATGCCTAAACATACAAACTCAACCTCATTTGTAACCGTGACCTTGTCCTCTGGTTAATAAACAAGCTGTTTAGCATGCAGAGAACGGTGAAGTGGAAATGCACATCTCGCTAAAAAGAGTGCAGTCAGAGACTTCCACAGCTGAGCTTTATCAGGACTGAAGCGAGCGCTGTGTGTTTGTCACGTTTCAAACATCACATGGATTTCTAAGTCGTTGTGTAATTAGTATGAGTGCACATTGATCTTTTTCTAGTCTTGTTGTTCATATAAAAATCTCCCTGAATCATTCACATAGTGAATCTTTCAACAGAAGTTCATGTATAAACCAAGAGATTGGATTTTAGATGACAATTTTTTACCGCTTATTCTCTCTGTAGGTGTCTCCATCTGTTATACACTCAGCCCATCCATCACGCCTGTATATATGTATGTTAAAAGAGCAGCTGAGGTACTGCATGGCGTGTCTCTATCAGAGTTTCTCATTAAATATCAGACACATGCTTCACGCGTTTAGATACACATGCCTGTTTCTTTCCATCAGAGAAGAGCTGCACATCAAAGGCAGAGCTGCAAACCCTACAGCATCTCTGTGCAAGGGCTGCTAATATTTATAGACACACACACACACACACATCTAAGCATTGCACATTAAGAATCAGCTTGCTCCTAAATAAAACAAGCTTACTCCTGCCAGCCAAGCATAGTACACACACATTTTCAATCCCAAAAGCATTCATATCCACACACACGCAATGTACCCAACACCTCTGAATCACTAAACACATTGTCACCTTGTAGTGTGTACGGCGACTGTGACTCAGTCGTCTAAAAATAGCCCAGACTCAACGGATGTTACACCTTCCTCTATTTTTGCCCTCAATCCTATTCAGTGAATTACTAGATCGCAAGATCTTTTTTTCCCTTTATTAAATAATTTTTTTTTAAAAATAGCACCCTTAATGCCATTTCAGAACAGCCAAGCTAAAGCAGATCTCTGCAGAATACAAATACAACACTATATCAAAATGTTGTAAGTACATAAAATGAAAAATGAAATTAATAAATAAATGAATAAATGTATAAGGTATACAATTATAAAAAAAAAAGATTAATTATTATTTTATTCCATTAATAATACTTTTAACATTATTTATTAATTTACATTTGCATTTTAAAGGTATTATTGCCCATATTAATTTGGCAAAATAATGTTAATAAAAGTTAGAATGTTTTATTAATGTTTTAAAATACGTATTTTATAACAAAATCTAACAACAGACAAATACACACACACATTTACATATATTTATGTGTATTTATATTTGATTTAATTGATTTATATTTTAAATATATTTATTTTTTGTATTAAAAATAAATGTACTATCTCTCCCTCTCACAGAAGTGAACTCATACGGGCCCAAAAAAATGTGAATAGAGAACAGTGGGTTTAGGAGAAGAGGGACTGAATCGATCTCGGTGTCAGACCAAGCCATCAAAACCAGCCCAGCTCACTGACATCTACAGACTCAGATGTTGATTGCCCCTGAGAGCCATTTATCTCTCTTATAGCATACATTATCATATCATGTTTACAGACGCAGCAATAGTGCAGTTATAATGTGTTTATTTATGTCTTATTACAGCGTAATAGACGGATGTGCGTCTGCGTGATGGATTGAGCTGTCATTACTATACACTTTATCCACAGATGCATAAATCTCTCTCTCATATGTACACACTGATATATCTCTATAGACATCAGTCATTGAGGTATATTCAGCACACAGGTCTGAAGGTTGTCATCTGACAGCCGAATTTACTGCTCTGTCAGACTGGCCATCAATCAGGAAGCTACAGTCAGCATATGCTAATCGTGTTTGCATCTCTGTGGCTGTGTGTGTGTGTGTGTGCAGGTGAAGACTAGATTTAGATTTTCCTTATAGGTCACATCCTCCCTCCTCTTATTATATTTATCGACATACTGATAAGACTGGAAGCAAGAGCGAGAAGAAGAAAAAAGATACGCTGCTCCGAAACTCACTAAAATACTTTGATTTTGCATCGTGCCCCTGAAAAGTGTATGCAATGTAATGTTTAAATATAGCCGCGTGATGTCAAGCATGCCATTTTCCCATCACACTTTC
Source organism: Enteromius viviparus (assembly GCA_032353835.1). NCBI lineage: Eukaryota > Metazoa > Chordata > Actinopteri > Cypriniformes > Cyprinidae > Enteromius > Enteromius viviparus. Next base: position 14,954,347 of record JAUCNO010000318.1, read on the forward strand.
CTATTTCTACCATGCATGCAGCTACTTTTCCCTTCCCTTCTCTCCTTTCCTTTTTCCTTTTGGCCCATCCGTCCGTCCTCAAATACGAACTCAGGCACACCGGCACAGCCAATTAAACTAGCTTTGGGCTAAAATGAAGGCCTCTTTCATGATCACAACTGTGCAATCTAATTTACTCTGCATGACCAAAAGCTCTGTGATGAGAGAGGCAAACACGTATGTGCACGTCTAAGTGTAGATGTGACTCAGGAGACATTTTCTGTATGTAGTGGGAGACCAGGGAACATATCGTGGAGTATTTCACCTTCTTTAAAATATATTTTGCGTTATGACACAAGAGCTGCTTCCGCTTAAGCACAGGGGCTATTTTGGGGAATTCCGCCTGTTTTTGCCTACCAAAATTAAAAAGCTTCCCATGCAGAGGTGTATATACAGTATGTAGTATGTAGTTGTGGATCCATCAAAATAAAGTGTTAAGCAGACAGTCTACTAATACTCTAATGACTGCTAGTTAACATGGAGTTGCAAAGTTAATTATTGTTAGTAAACTGTCTAAAGTGTACTATCAAAATTAAGTGTGTACGCGAAAATGAAACTTCAATATGCATGACGGTAGTTATGAATAGAAATAGAAATGTTACAATCATACATCATACATCATTTAAATATCATAATAAGATGCCATGAATATCTATGTATAACACTTACTGGTGTTATATTATGAAATGTCTGAATTAATGGCTTTCAAAACCTTTGAAACAAATGGTTTATTAACCTTGAAGTTGAAACTTTAGTTTCTGAGTATGTTTTAGAAGAAAATATTCTACAATTAAATAAATAATTTTTATATGTGTAATTAAGAATTTTGATCAACTTTGTTTTTAAAAAGATTTTTTTAAACTTATCATTAACCTGTATACTAACAAATTAACACACAGTGCCCCTCATTTCATGTAATACTGCAGCTATAAATGCAAGAAACAAAAATGTCTCAGGTAGTTTATTTGTATAACTTAACCCACCAGTTAAATATAATAACAATATTTTTGCTCATTTGTACTTTTGTCTGTCGTCTTGTCTCCAGAGCATTGCATGATATTTCTTGCATTATTTTTGTTTCCTCCAGAGGGTTGCACAATATTTGCATGATTCTTATAAGCTCAGTGTTCCTGGCGTGATTGATTGGCGGTGTGCAGTTTGTCAGCCATTAAAATGGCAGGACTTACAGGCGGGATGGACATGCCATTTTTTTGTAATAATGTTGACTGCATTCAGATTACTTTGAACATTCAGGGTCTGTGATGAATCTTCTGATCAGATGCTGGTTCAGTCGGTCCTCTCGCAGATGTTAGGCTTGGGTGAGAGTGAGTCAGGTCTCCAGGGAGGCTGAAGCTATTTCAGGCAGTGGACTGGAGCTAAACTGCCTGCCGCTTACATGGAAAAGAAACTCACCTGGGTTATTATTATGTGTGTGAGCATAAGGGACGGACAGTGTTGAGCGAGGGTTAAATAGAGCTTTTGATCATCGGCTATAGCAGAGGGAGACCTCTCAGCTTCATTTGGGCATTTCATTGTTTTCTCAGCCATTAAAAGTGAGTTTTGCTCCGCATTAGCCGGTGGGAGTATCCTGTGTTTTAAACAGCCAGCCGGTTGCTCTTACACAAGACTTAATGAGAGTCTCCAATTTAGCACATATGATATTGATATGATATTACTTCAAAGAGTCAGGCAACCTGCTCAGTGCTTTTCAATGCTCTTCAGTGCTTTTCTGCCATGTTTTAAGATTACATTTTTAGACCCACTACCTTTTTGCTGACTGACCTGATGCACATTACGTACTTAAATAAAAAAAAAATCCTGTTTTAGTTTTATTAGGATCTATCAGGAGAGCTTTGAGGAATAACTAATGGTTATGTCTGCTAGCATTTGTCAAGCTAGTGGCATCAAATCTTTAAAAGATGTTCTTTTCTGACATGGTTAGTACTTGGTAAATATAGATTTCCATGAGCAGAACTGCAAATTCCCTCTTGTTTATTTGTTTCTTGTGCAACCAACTGAAAGACTGATGAATCATTTTTTCAGCATTAATCTGTTTCAATCCTGGTTGTCCAGAATAAGATGTAGTATGCCTTTTTTTGTTGTATTATTTACAAAAACATTATTGGAATAGCAAGGTTTTGCAAAACAATGTACTACTGTTCTAAATTTTTAATAAGATTCAGAAGGAGTCTCTTATTCTCTTCAAAAATACAGTAAAACTACAGTAATATTGTTAAATATTTTTGTGATTCAAAATAGCTGTTTAATTATTAAAATGCAATTTATTCCTGTGATCAAAGATGAATTTTTTAGCATCATAACTATACAGTGTCACATGATCCTTCAGAAATCATTCTAATATGTCAATTTGCTGCTCAAGAAACATTTCTGATTATAAGTGTTGCGCTGCTTAATATTTTTATTAAAACTGGATTTTTTCAGTATTCTTTAAAGAATAGAACTTTCTAAAGAACAGCATTTATTTGAAGTTTTGATCTTTTGTAACATTATACTAGGGGTGGGCATAGATTAATCTTTTTATTCTTAAAAGGTTTCCTTGTGTGTTTTAGCACGATATGCCACAGATCCTCTTATCGCACGCACGTTTAATATATTTTGATATATAAAATAAATTAATACAAATAAAGAGCCAGATCACATAAACTGTTAAGACTGACTATTTATTAGTAATATCAGTATCAGGAAAGATATATCAAAGTATCATTTCTGCACTTACATATGTTTTAATTATCAAAATTAAATGGGATTACTACAAATAAAAAACAATAGTTAAACTAAAGTAACCACATATTAACATGGTTTTGCTGTACTAGCCATGGTATTTATAATTATACTAATTTTTATCAGTCTAAATTATTAGCAATGCAGAAATGGTACATGAAAATCACGGACGACAGGTGATAAGAATCGAAGCTCACAGGTACAGTAGTTTAGAAAACTAGTCTCGTCCCAATAGGGCTACAATGCAAGGTATAGGTATGGCTAGGTATACATCCGTGCTAAAATATCAAGGTGAAAGTCATCATAGCTTGCGTAGGAAAGACCCAGCTCCCAAACCAACTTTGTGAATAGATTAACAGCAATTTTTTTTTTACGCAACACGTTAGCGCCGATAACGGCCCACCACTACATTATACACATATTTTCTGTCACACATCAGTTTAATGCATCTAAGCTTAATAAAAATCCCTTTTTGAAGAAAGAAAGAAAGAAAGAAAGAAAGAAAGAAAGAAAGAAAGAAAGAAAGAAAGAAAGAAAGGAAAAAGAAAAAAAACAACAATTGCCAATTTTGAACAGTAGTGTGGCTTAGGTTTTTTAGCAGTGTGAGTGTGTTTCTTTGAAATCAAAAGTTTCATCAAGATATGCTTTCAGATGAAGTTCTTTGAATTCCCATGTCTGGCTTCCAGATGGGTCAGGAGATCTCAAAGTTCAAGATGGTCAAATGTGTTGGTCAACCACCTAAACCAGATTAGATTAGCTGTTAATCACATACAGTGTTGGGTGTAACGCGTTACAATGTAATATTAATATTATTACAATTTTCCTGAGCTATAGTTACTTGCATTACATTTGCCAGTAGCACCTTCACCACACACAAGGCACAGAGAACAGAAGGGAAGGGGAGGGGGCGTGAATGTAACCGTGATTGGTCTGGGTTTGGCATGAGGTATCATTTACCATCACCGATTGGTCAACACCCGGCAGCAGAGCGGCACGATAGAGATGGGAAGTTCGGATCAT
>JAUCNO010000318.1:14965311-14983165 GCA_032353835.1 Enteromius viviparus
CATTTTTTTTATATTTAGGCTTTGTAACCCTTAACTGAACAGCCTTTCTAAATATTAATAAGCAGCAAATTTGGAATTTAGTTAATAGTGAGAACTTGACCCCAAACTAAAGTGTGACTGTGTACTAATGCAAGTAAAGCTATGCAATAAACCACGCTTCAACTGCTGGATTCATGGACTATATTTCTGTGTTTTGTATATTTACATTTACTGAGTGATTTATTTGAGTGTTTTTATCAAAGGCGACTTACAAATGAGGACAATAGAAGCAAACAAAAGCAAAAGAGCAGTTTTTTCTTTTTTGCATTGACTTTAACAAGATATAAATGCAGCAGCTTACATTTTCTAGAACTGTTGATTTGACCCTCTCTGAAGAGTTGAGATCAATAATTCAATCTTCAGATCTTTCACTATGAACCTGACAAACAACAATCACGCAGATTTATATAGCAGAGCACTTTAGTTCTAAATTCAACACACACTGGCCTCTGCAATCAAGCAGACAGTAGATACACATATTCTTTTTATGTGTCAAGCCAAGTAAACAAAGTGAACACACTTGCATACACAACATAAAATATTTAAGGTGAGAGGCGGTGGGTTTTCAAAGGATAGCGAAACCGATATCCAGACCCGCTTGAGAAATCCTCCCCACCCCCACCCCCCGCCCCGTTTTTTTTCTTGCTATCTTTCAGCACGCATCTTCAATTTTCTGTTTTTTTCTTACTTTCTGAGGTTTGAGGATATCAGCTGGAGGTATTGTGTCCCAGCTGTTAAAGTGTCCGATTGATTTTTTTTCAGGAAGATGTGTTTTTTCATGTCGAGATTTTTGTTCGTCTTAGATTTCTGAAAAGTGGCACTAGAAAAAAACAAGCCTATGTGTTTTCAGATTATGCTGTGCTAAAGTGTTTCTTTGAACATAGAAAACTGAGCAATCAATGCGATGAAAGAACAACATTAAGTGTGCAGTATATTTCACTCCTTGACCGATCTGTCATGTGATATGTCTGTGAACATAAGTATGCATGTGTAATTGCTCTTTGCACATTGTCATGCTGTCAGCTCTACTAATCCCTGTGCTTTCACTGGTATTCAGGCTGAGAATAATTGTAATCATTAATGAGTTCATTACATGGGGTCACTTCTGCATGTGACAATGTCTTTTCGCTCTTATAAAACACGCCTGCTCTTTAAATGATACACATACACACACTCGCATCAGCTGAGCACTGCATCTCTTCTCCTGGCAGATTCTTCTTATCTGTGTTCATGACTGGCTTCTTCTCTCAAATCTCCTCTCTTTCTATCTGCACTTCTGATACTGTTGCTGCATGCTTCGGTTATAATTAGAGGTGCTTGGCAAAGCTTTTTTCTGAACCTCTAACCCTAAGTACTGTGCTTGCTGAGGAGTCAAGTGGTATTAGCAATCTGATTTAAGATATTTAGTTTGGCAGATAATAAAATGCCATATATTTACACTCTGCTGCAGCCAGTCTGGAGATCAGAAACTTGCAGGTGGATAGCAACCATTCAGAATTCCTTAGTCTATAAAATACTCAGCCACTGTATAGCATCCAACATTCTAGCATCCTTAGCAGCTGCATAGCAACACCCAAGCAACTAGCAACCTTATCCAAGCATCATCAAGAACTGCAAAGCTTTGAAAACCACCAGATGTTATATTTTAGCATTTTAAAAACTGCATGGAAAGGCCCTGGAAAGCACACACAATATATTAGCATCTGTATAGCAACACCCTGGCATCATCACACCAAAACTGTGTAGCAACTCCGTAGCAACCACTCAAAACATCCTAGTTCCTTAGCAGCTGAATAGCGACACCCTGGCAACCACCTACAAGAAAAGATTTCAATGCTTTGACAACCACCCACAACATTATACATCTCGAGAAGCTGCATAGGAACACCCTGACAACCCACAGCATGCTAGCATCCTCAACATCAGCATAGCAACACCCTGGCAACCATCCACCACATCCTAGCATGCTTAGCAGCTGCATGGCAACACCCTGACAACCGTCCACAACATCAAAGCATCCTTAGCAGCTGCATGGCAACACCCTGGAAACCATCTACAACATCCTAGCATCCTCAGCAGCAGCATAGCAACCCCCTGGCAACCGCCCACAACATGCTAACATTCTCAGCAGCAGCATAGCATCATCCTGGCAACCACCCACAACATCCTAACATCCTCAGCAGCAGCATAGCATCATCCTGGCAACCACCCACAACATCCTAGCATCCTCAGCAGCAGCATAGCATCATCCTGGCAACCACCCACAACATCCTAACATCCTCAGCAGCAGCATAGCATCATTCTGGCAACCACCCACAACATCCTAGCATCCTCAGCAGCAGCATAGCAACACCCTGGCAACCACCCACAACATCCCAAAATCCTTAGGCTATACAAAGTAATGTTAAGGCAGCAACCACCCGGAGTATCTTAGCAACTTCCTAACAGCCATCCTTAGAAATCACAAAGCAACACCCCGGCAACAACCAACAACATTCTAAAATGCAATAGAAAATGCAAAGCAATGTTCATGTAACCAACCACAGTATCTTAGTAACACCCTATAAGCATCCTTGTAAACTACACAGCAATGCCTTGACAGCTACCCACGGCATCTTAGCATCTTTAGAAACCACATATCAACATCCTGGCTACCACCACCATCATCATACAATCCTTAGAAGCCACATAGCAACACCTTGACAACTACTCACAACATCCTACCATCATTAATGCATAACAACCACTTACGGTGTTTTACCAACATCCTAACAACCATCCTTAGAAACTACACCTCAAATCCTTGACAACTACCCACAATATCATAGCATCCTTAGCAACTGGATAGCAAAGGCTTGTAAAATTGCATTCATATAATTACATTCATTGCTCATCACAATCAGTCGTATTCACACTTTAAAAATCTCTGTAAATGTGTTTTAAGAAGGGTGATGGTTCACACTGTTCTACAGCAAGTTTCCAAACTTTAAGTGTGTGTGAGTGTATGTGAGAGAGAGAGAGAGATAATTAGTGTGAGAGCTGCTGAGGTGAGATAAATGCTGCGTGATGTCATTCAGCTACATGCCTTGGGCAGTCAGGAAGAGAATGTGAAAAAATATTTTCATTACCATTTCATTGCAAATAGTTTGAGCATGTATATTGAAACAGCTCCTGTGGAGAATACAACTGTGCTGAATGGAATTAGCACCGAAGAAACTTCAAGTGAGAAGACAGAGCATATTGTGTGTCTTTTACTTGTGCACCTGTAAGTTGTGTTACGCTTTACAGCAGATTTAGCTGGTTATCTGTACTTCACTAGAGTGTGAACAGTAAAATCAATATTTCACCCATCTTTCCGTCAGCTTAAGATGGATAGAGGCACTTTAGTCTTCAAGCGCACACACACACCAGCGATAAAAGTGTAGCAGGCTAATGGATTACACACTGTGTCTCTAGACTGGACTTTAATGAATGATGAATATTATCACTCTCCAGTTCTGTCCGTCATGCTCTCTCTTTGTCTTCCCCTCAGATAAACATCATTGCTGTTGTTGGAAAAGTGACTCAGGTGTTTGGAGGAGAACAACACATTAAATCAAAACCGGGCTAGATCTGTCTGTCGCATATTGCCTGAACCGTTCCATAATTACCCAGAGTGCTTTGCAGGACGATACAGTTTGAAGATAAGGGTATGTTTCAATCAGTAAGTTCACTATCTGTCTCATTATCAGAATCATCATAGGTGTTGAAATCCCAGAATGCACCTCAGCCAAAGCAAACGTACAGTACAACATTTTAAATATTACATTTTGATTAATTAACAAGCTCAATAAATTTATATTCCTGTAAGAATATTTAGATGAGTGCAAGTATATTTTTATCATTTTTATTTTGTATAATTTCAAATACTTAAATTATTTAATATATTTGAACAATCCTGCAAATATAGTAATTTGAGTTATTAGATGCTGATTAAAAATACTAACATTTAAATCTTTATTTATTTATAGATTTAATTATTTAGTACATTTAAATTAATGTTGCAAATGCCTGACAAGCGCACATTTTACAAGTCCAGTGTATTTTAAATGCTACATAAAAATGTTGATGTACTGTAACAGTTAGTTTTATTATCAATCAAGGCTTCAAGATCAAGGCTTTTGCTTGTGGCTGAATTTATATCCACAGTGTACTGACTGACGAAGTAGGGATCTAGGGAGTGGACTGAGACACAACCAGGCGCGTAGCCAGTAATGGGCCAGGGCGGCACTGGCCCGCCCACATTACTCCCTGGCCCACCCAGGCAAGTTTGATCAAAATACATTTTTAGTTTATTTTTATTATTCAAATGTATTAAAAATATATTTATTAATATAAACCTGATTTATTTATTCATTGCCGAATAAAATCAGGTTTATATGAGTAATAATGAGTAATTTATATGAGTAAAAACAGTAATATTTTTTCTAGGAAAAAATATAGGCCCGCTCACTTTTTCAATGGCCCGCCCATAATACAGTTTCTGCCTACGCCACTGGACACAACATAACGGAAAGCGCTATTATTAAACCATCATGCTTATCGAACTGGTTTACAGGCACATTAAAGTGTGATACAGGACTGGTGATGTGCTTTTAGGTTGAGGGAGGGACAGAATGTAATCGCTTGGTTTATGCGGCGGTAAAACACTCATACATTTTAGAACACACACATAAACTGTGGGCGTTTGTGAAGGTATGTGTTTGCTTCTGAATTTGAGATGAATCCATTCTCACTATGCTGTAAAGCAGCAGTGCAGCACCTGTCATATGACGCCAGGGAAAGCACAGCGCTTAGCGGGAGCCATCTGTTTCACACGCACAACACTCTCTCACATCTAGACCCACCAGTTCACACATACACAACGCAAGCAAAGCCTCGCTCCGTCAGAGATGACCCCATTACACTGGACGCTTCCGAGGGGTTTTAACGTTTGTTTGAATCAGCAGAGAGAAAATTGTTTCTTGTTTTTTACCCACTGTACACTGTAATTATATTTTATTGATTGCAGTATTTGATTAATTGTGATTTCTGAGTGAAAATTGTGCCAACACCAGTTTTTTTTTTTTTGTGTGCAGTCCTATTTAGATGTTACATGTGACCCTGGACCACAAAACCAGTCATAGGTGTCCATTTTTGATTTATACATCATGTGATTTATGGTTTATTAGGATTTAACAATATTTGGCTGAGATGCAACTATTTAAAAAATCGGAAATGTAAAAGTGCAAAAAAAAACTTTAAAGATGTCCAAATGAAGTTTTTTAGCAATGCATATTACTAATCAAAAAATAAGCTTTCATATATTTACAGTAAAACATGAACTTTGCTTAATGTATTGATTTTTGGCAATCAAAGAAACATCTGCAATTTTAAACCATGCATTATATTTTAGCTGCCCTGTGCTTAAACTACTATTCCTAACCTGGCAGGCATGTGCATGGAAACAGTGATTTCTCTTAAGATATTGTGCTGAAATAAGTGTAATACAGTCCTTTCAAGAAGACTATGTACTATAAGCTGATGCCCTCTTCTAATAATTTCAATGGAATGTAAACAAATAAATAATAGGTGTATATTAAGTTCTACCTTGTCAACAAATGCCATCAGAGGGAAAGCTGTGTGTTATCTTCAGTTTTGTTTTTCATTCTTTTCTAGGCAGATCAATCCACATCCTAAGCTCTAGAAAAAACAAGAGGAGAGGTAAACATGCTGGCCAACCTGCTCAACGTCCTTCGAAACTTTACTGAGAGGTATGTTCCCGATAAAGGTTCTTTTAAATGTTCAAGATGATTATGTTAAGATGTCTTAAAAATGTGTTTTAGGTGCATCCTCACACAGGAAAATACCTTCTAATGATTGTATTTAATTGTATCTGTGTAAAAATGCTCCCTTTTTGCCTTTTAATCTTTTCGTCCATGTTTATTAGACCACAATAAAATGCCTGCTCTTTAAAAACCTGCAAGAAAGGTGGATTATATTACTCTTTGTGCAATTAAGAAATGAAGGTGGCAGCCAGGCGGTCGTCTACAGAGGATTAGTCTCTTTGAGTCACTGTTATAATCGAGTGAATAATCTTCTTCCCTATGTTCCCGCAAACATGCTCTCATTCACCCAGTGTAGATATTAGTGTATTTTAATGCCTGCTAAAAGGCTTTGGCTGTAAATAGCCATTTCTGCGCTAGATTAATCTCAGCTATCTGTTTCTGGGTTCTGTACTGTTTATTACTTTATCCGGTTTTTGGATGATTGAGTGAGCTTACACTGATTTAAATTGGCAAATTTAATCGCATAAAACCCCCACTGGATCTGTCTGCTTCTTTTCTCCTTTTAAAAACCACCCAAGTAACAAGCTACATTAAGAAATGTGTGACAAATTTAGATTAACTTTTGTGTTTGGAGTCTAAAAGACCCCAAGAGCCATTTAATAGCTCAGAGTGTTAGGTTGATGACTTTATGGCTTTTCCTAATCTTAGAGGAACTTGTTATATTAAAAAATTATAATAACATCCATGAACAGTCTCTCTCAAAATGTTGCTTTCAGTCCGTTTGAAATTTTAGAGACTCTAGATGTTAAACATGAATGCATTGAATTTTCATATGATTTTCCAAATATTATGGACATACACCACCGCCAGTTTTATATTTGGATTTATTTAATTGTATTCCTGTGTTTTTGCTGGGGTCAATTAGCCTGTCATATAATGTGATATATTTAAAACGTTTTAAATGTAATAATATGTCACTGTTTTTACTGCACTTTTTTATTAAATAAAGATTATTTGATTAATACGATTATTTGATTATAAATTAGGTAACACTTTAGGATAGATAACACTTGTTCACTATTAACCACAATTTTTTTCCCTCAATAAATCCTTAATTTGCTGCTTAAATATATTAAGGTAGCTTTTAAGTTTAGGTATTGGGTAGGATTAGGGATGTAGAATAAGGCATTAATTTGTGCTTAATTTGTTAATAAGCAACTACTAGGTGTAACCGTAAAATAAAATCACCATGTTGGAACGATTTCTGAAAGATTTAAGTCTGGAGCGAGCAATAATGCAAAACAATTGGCTTTGCATCATAGAGAATAAATAACTTTAATGGTTATGAACAAGGTTTTTGCATTAATCTGCTATTCCTGAACAATTCAGGAAGTCATCAGCAACCAAACAAAATGAAAAAAATGATACTTGAAAATTACCCTGGTAAATACCCTGGCTGATGCAGTCACATGCAATTTTACAGTGATCATAACCCATCTGCTGTGTTGTTCCCCTCCATACCTTTAGGGGGCGAAACAAGCCGTATTTTTCCTTAGCCATAAATACATTAAACTGCCGCCACCCATCATGGTAGGGGCATAATAGCTGAGTGGGTGCAGAGGGAGAGATATGAGAATGGAAAGGCCAGCACTTCTGTGTGCTGCAGAGATACGCTATAGACAGCAGCGGGTGGGGGATCATAAAATCTGTAGTGGTCGACTGGGTGCTGAGTGTGCAGGTGTAAAAGAACAAGTTGTTTTTCATTGTATACACCACTGCGCTTGTGTATGTGTGTACATAACTGCAGGCTTCAGTTTGAGAGATAGCTGCGATTAAATAGAAGGTCTATATGTTGTTGTGTAGGGTGAGTGGGTGGCAGGATGTTTGTTCCGGTAATCAAGCATAAGACAAATGTCATGTGTTCTGTCTCTAAATGTCATATTGCAAAGTCATTTCTGTTATTTTGCCTCATTGGAAGTGTTTGTGTGTTAGAGAAAGAGTTTCTAAATTCTGTAGCACGAATTTTGAAGAACGTTTATGCTTTTTATTTTCACTAGATCCAGGTTCTAAAAAAAAAACATAATAAAAAATTTGTATATGGTGAATACATATATATATGGTGCTGAAATACAGATTTTAAAGTGATCATATGATGTGATTGCATAGATAAGATCCCTAAAGTTGCGAAGATTAAAAATTCAATTAATCGATATTCTATATACAATTTACAACTTGTCCACACACACCTAAAAGGACTCATTTAAACACACCCCTAACTTTTCTACATCACAAAGTGGGTTTATTTTCATAACGCCGCCCAAAGAAAGAAGGCGGAGCTATTATTCTGGCTGTAGTGTTGCTGCAGGCGCCATGTTCTGGAGAAGCTGTGTCACTGTGAAAGTGAAACTACTTTGTTTGTGCTTCCAGAAGAGAACACAACTAGAAATCAGTGTTAAGTGCACTCTCTAACAGTCAAACATTTGAAAGAATTAAGTGTGTTTTTTTTCTTTCCTTAGTTTTTAGTTTTGATTTCATCCAAATATGAATAGATATTTATATCCATACAGTCTTTACACGATGATGGTCTTGAAGGTTACAAGAGTTTGTTATTGGGAATAATTAATAAGGGTCTTCACTCTGATTGGGGTCAGAAAGGTAATGAAGAGACGCTCTCATTAGTGTGTGCTCATGAATATGAGTGTTTGGAGGGCTTTGTGCATGTGTGTAATCAGCCTCCTGTCCACCGTGTTACCTCACTCACATATCCATGCGTTGAGGGGGTCAGGAAGTAAATCTGCATAATGTGGCAAATAAAACCTCACTGAGCGAACATAATTACTATATATTCTGTAGTACTTGAGGTGATGTTTGAGAGTGGGGTGTGTTGAGAGTACACAGATGTGTACTTACAGTATCAAAGGCTGTGCCCGAAATTGCTTCATGGCCTCTATATAATGTGCTGTAAAATGCTATATTTTTATTCAGTTTGTTTTATTTTTTTGGCATACCATCCTGTGGCGCCCCTGCTGTTTGTGCAACAAGCATATTGGATTACACAATGCTCTATACCATCCAGCCATGTTTGAGACCGGAGCAGATCACCAGACTTGATTACAACAAACAAATGGAGCCTGCAGGACTCGTCAAATCCTCCTCTCACTTTTTTCTCTTCTCTTCCTCCTTTGTTTTTCTTTTTTGTTTTGCCCTCACCATGTAGGCTTGAAGCTATTCTTTGGTGTTTTCCATTTTATTTGTGATGTTATGTGTTTATTGATTGGCCAGTAGTGTCTAGACCTGAATTGATTGAGGTCTTTTATGTCTCCATAGTGGGGTTATATTGGAGCAGCATGACTTGTAATGATATTAGCTGGGGTTTAGGTTTGCGATCACTCCCACACATACAAACGCACACCCATCCAAGAAAACACAAAGAAATGTCGACTCTTGCTCATGATGCCCCAACAAGCTCTTTGGCAGGAGGTGGTCTAATGTCTGGCAGGTCCTGCGGAGGTCGGTTGTGATGGCCTGTGCTGGCTGTCGATTAATACATTGAGTGGTCTGCTGGCCTGATTCCTGGTGAACAAACAGCCTGTAATCTTTTATCAAAATGCAATAAATGACTCCCCCAACTTTCCTTTTTCAAGGATGTTACTTAAGGAAGTAGAATGTTAATCATTTGACAAAAGTTGCTTTCAGCTTTCAGCCATTGTAAAATGCTTACCAAAACTTAAGTACCATAATAACAATATGGCATTACCATTATTTTTTTTCAAAACTTCAAAAAAAAATACCTATACACAAAATTTACTGCAGTTTCCAGCTGAAATCAATAATAGTGACAGTTAAAAACATTAACTTAAAATTTTCACACAAAGTATGACTACAGAGCAGATTATGGACTTTTTTGGTGCAGTTCATATACAATTTTACGACCTCACAACACATTTATTACAGTGCATGATTTGTAAACAAAAAAATAATTTAATTTTGATCACAAACAGCTCCATATGTTTGGCTTTTCAGATAAAGTAAACTTGCTCTGAAGCACACCTGGGGCCTGATGTATCGACGCTGCGTACACCCAAAAACTGTGCAAACACCAGATTTTACGCTCACGTTCGGATTTACTAACAATGAAATTAACATGAGAATGTGCGTTGGTCTACGTCAACTCCATGCCTGGCGTAAGTTTATTTCTTGTGCGTGTTTGTTTTATGTCCGTTGGCGACTCCTAGAGACAATTGTTTTAAATTGCACACTACAAAGTATCGCACCAACACGTGAAAAACATTGCTATTAATTTAAAAAATGGGTTAATTGACACAAAATTTTAAACCAATTGTGTGACTACACCGATAGGAGCACCTCCAATTCACAATCTGTGAAGTTTCTCTTCTTGCTTGCTTTTGCTATTGTTTTTTCGTTTGGTTTTGCAGAAGTGGAGTCATTACCATATTTATATGGGGGAGGAGGCAGGGAGGGGTTTAGCGCTCGTGCATGTGCACTCAATTTAACATTAATTCAGATGTACAAAGAGAATATGAGTGGGTTTCCGCGTACTCAGCGTTTCATACATCTGATTTTTTTTTGTGCGTACACACATTTCCAGCTTTGTCCGTACGCAATGTTTTAGTAATAATTCTACGCAAGTCTTTGTACATGAGGCCCCAGGTATGGCACAAATCCCTTAAAACATAAGTTCCAACAATCACGAGAGTTGCAAGATTCGTAAAATCAACTAAAATGGCACGATTGCTTCAGCAATTGTGTTTTTATGTAAAATAAAATATGGGGTTTCGTGTGACTTCTAGGGAGAGAATGCATAAGAGAAAGTGGGAGGTATCAGTCTGAACAGCAGAACCGATTTCATTTCATGCTTGAAAGTCACCCAGAATGGAGGACAAGTTACCACTGCAACTTCTGACATGGATGCGCATTAAACCTGAAGGCACCTTCTGTGTTTTTGTCTACTCCATGTTTGTTGTTCTTGTTCACAGTGCTGGATCTTCCTCTCCTCCCTCACTTTCTCTCACTCTCTGTTTCTTGTTCTCTCTGGTCGGTGAGATAAACTTGTGAAACACAATTAAAATTTTAATCCGCAACAGTAATGCTCACATGCTTTCTTTGCAGTTGGGCTGTGGCACATAAAGAGAGAGACACAGAGCTGGGACTGTAACTGTCAACCATGCAAAATGAACACAATAGGCATTGTATTAGCGGTTTCACATAAAAAAAACACAACGGTAAACTCCACCACAAATAAACTACAACAAGAAGAGATGAAAACGAGCTTATGAAGAAGAGGTTCCGGGAGATTAAATCTCTCGCTGCTTTTTTATTGGTTTAGTTTTTTGCGTTCTGGGTAATTTCAGGCTGTCGGATCACCAGGTAAAGAGTTTCCCCTACTGGCACAGCAACCTGCAGTCAGTTTGAATAAATAATAGTGGCTCCTAAAGCCCAGGATCAGGCCAACAAGGGACATGAGCGTGAATCGCACAGGGAGGAAGTAAAGGCAATGTCAGTGCAGAAGAAATTCATGTGCTATTTTTAGAGTCACTCCTGCTCAGCCCGGTGTGGCATCGGCTGATCCTTGTCTATTAACATCAGTGCTTTCAATTCATGAACGAGACATCAGCTGATATATTAAAAGAGAGAAATGGTCTCACAGGTGCACCCAGTCATTTTTTTTTTCCTCATTAAGACATATTTTACTCCAAATGAATGAATAATGTTTTATTTTTAAAGAATGCATGTAATAATAGCCTAAGTTTCTGCAGATCTTAAACAGTGTCAATTTTAAAAATAAAATTAGTAAATTCATGAAAGAGGTAGAAAATGACAATAAAGTACTTTTCTGAGAATCAAAAACATATCTTAAACACAGAAACAAATATATATCTGTGAGATATGAAGATTATTTTTCCCTGTTTTTTATGAGCCCCTACTTTATTCATTTGAATCAATTTTCTTAAAACAAGGCCTCTTGTTTTTGATTATTTTGCTTTTCTATGTAAGACATTTGCACTGGAAAACAAGACAAACTCTCAGGGAGAACAGCACTTTTTTGCTGTGTGATCAGAAGGTACGGTAAAAGTTATTTCTGTATTGTAGTTGAATGAATGGAGATCTGCTGGATGTTGTATTTTATTGCTAACGCAGCTCATTTTCTGCTCCCCAGACAATTACATTCGGAGAAGATATTGGCATGTTCTGTTCTCTTCTCTTCGACTTGGTCTTTAAATGGTCTTAAAATTATCTTAAATGATCCTTCATAAAACCTGCAGAACCCCTGATGTGCACTCACACGAGATGAAAACTCTACAGTTCTATCGGTAGCTAACAAGAAACCATTAAAACACCATAAAAGTTTGAAGGTGGCAGAATTATTTTTTTTCATTGCAGTTCCTATGGAGGCCATTTGTGCCATGACAGAAACTAAATCTCTCACTTTCTCCTCTCTCCTTCTGCTCCTTTGATTCCTGTTACCTGCTGTTTCCATTGCAGGGTTTAATTTATAATTGATTTAAAAGGCGATCATACATAATTCATTTCTGTTTGCTAATGAGGCCTAAAAGAAATTGACAGATCCAGTTGAGTATTAGTTTTCTACAGGCGCACAGTTAATTGACACCTCCCAATGAATATCGGCTCAGGTCTGGACCCTGTTTTATTATTGATATGAATTGATTAACTTTGATACAGACACCCACAGACAAGTCTGTGTAATGGCAACTTTGGCATAACAGAGTGTCATGTTACTGTGGTCAAACATGATCTCATCTTGACCCTTTTTTACCATCTCTTTTGCTCTCTCTCTTTGTCTCTCTCTCCCTCTCAAGTTAAGCAATAACATCCTTCATTAAGAGTTTCTTCTTTTCTTTTTCCACTATTTATGAGAGGCATTTTTGCTTCTGCATTTAGTGCAGACATGTGAAGTATTATCGTACTTTAGAAATCTATTGGTAATCTTGAAGTTAGATGTATATAATATTTCTTGTAATATATATAATATATAATGTATCTTGCAAAACATCTTTAAGATAATTACTATTTTGCACATTCTCACGTTTGAAATAGTCAGTAACTTCTTTCATGCCTGGAATGGCAGCAGCTAATTTAGGTGTGAAATTTTAAGTGCATGATTGATTTTATGTATCTGTTGATATGTATAATATTTGGGTGAATGTTATATAGCAGGTGGATTTTACAGTGAGTTGACTTATTCATTTTGTGAGAGGTGATCATTTTCCTTTACATATTAAAAATCACATACTGTGAGTGAATAAGGCAGAACCCATTCTTTTCTTTCTAAACACAAGGCGTTCTATTCCTGGCTGTGTCTTGCACCAGCCACACTGCAAATCCTCCCAGAACATCCCAACATTAGGAAGGAAAGCCTTAAGTTTATTTTTAACAAGGTCCCCAATCATTTCAGCCCGACCTTAACGGTTTGTGCAGCACATTTCAGCGTGGATTGTTTTGTGAACCTGTCGCAGCGTAATGCAGGCTTTGCATTGGAATGGCTCTTATGAGAGCTGTTAGTGCCTCTGCAAGAGTCATTAGCACACTATATGCGATGCATTAAAAGACATATGTAGTAGCTTGAGCTCTGCGATGTCCATAAAGGACACTCCATTGATTTCTCTTATTACCTTACATCAGATAGGGACTGTTATTGAAGCATGGGGCAGTGCAAACTAAGCTTGATATAACAGCAGACCCACTGTGTGAGAACAGCAATTTGTGCAAAATGATTGGAGTAGTCCGGCATTCATCCCCAGAGAGAAGTCAAGTCTGTCGTTTCACCGGGAGATCAAATCATGACATTTTGATTAAAAATTATGGGCTCAAAAAAATTAAAGCAGGACGCCTAGTGTGTTGTGATGGATATCAGCATCCATCCCCAGTGGGCTGATTACATTAAAAAGAGCAAACATTGGTTTTCTCAAATGTTACGTTTGAATATGCAAACGAGACATATGCAAATATGCACATTTCCAGAACATTGGATAAAGCAGGTTTTACAATACATGGTTAATTTTGATGACATACTAAGGTAAATGAAGGGGATTTCATCACTGCACAAATCAAAAAATAACAGCCAGAAAAACACATTTTTTACCACATTTTAAAAAGAAATTTATATTTCATCATAGAAACTGAATTGGAAAAATTTAGCATTATATCACTTGCTCACCAATGGATGCTCTGCATTAAATGGGTGCTGTCAGAATGAGAGTCTGATAAAAACATTGCAATAATACACAACTAATCAACACCAGTACATCAACTAACATCTAGTGAAGCCAAAAGCTGCACATTTATAAGAAACAAATCCACCATTAAGACTTTATTTACTTATATATACTGTATAACTTATTAAAATATTAGTCTGTAATCCATAATAAAATTCCATCTTATGTTGTCCTCTCACATCAAAGTCCACCCACATATTTGTTTATGTAATCTGTATGTAAATGGTGTTTGATCTTTGCATATTTCCTTCCTTATTCAGATGAGACCACTTTTTCATAGAGGAAGCAATATTATGAGGACTTGTATTTCAGCCGGAGGCAATCATCTGAAGTTTAAAAAAATAAGTAAAATAAAATCATACAAACATGCAATTGACGGACTGGAGTGGTGTTGATCAATGATGGATTATTGTGATCAGTTGCTTGGACTCATTCTGACGGCACCCATTCATTGCAGAAGATCCATTTTGTAATGTAATGCTAAATTTCTCTAAATCTGTCCCATAAAGAAACAAACTCAGGTCAAAGAGTGAGGAAATTTCCCAGCATCTGTTTTTCACCATCAGGTCAGCTAAACAAAAAAAGAGGAATCATGGTTGAACTGTTCACATTGGGATCAAATATATACAATTTGAAAACAGACAGGGTGGATTTAAAATGTATGCCAACTTTAAACCCTGAAGTGTGTTTTTATGTTATATTCTGCAGTCTCTCTGTCTTCCTGTGCAGTACTGATATAGGTGTGGGTGTGCAGGCTGTGATAGTGTCATCTAGTGCGTTCTCACGCTAGCCAGCAGGACCACAGGAGCTGGCATCTCATCTCAACCGTTCTCATGCCAGCTAGTAAAGCATGTAGTTGAGGAATTACAGTATACCTCACTATAGCAGTATAAATGTGAAAACGAGTTCAAGTCAGTGGCAACTGGTAATTTGAGAAGCAAAAATCACTCAATTTATATACATAGCTCCAAAAATGTACATAAAATGTATACACACACTGTAGCTCCTGATGAAATATTGAGGTCTTATAAAGGTAAACGATTGGTTTGTGCAAGAAATTGAACATTATTTACAACATTATTATATTTTTCAATGGCCTCATGTAAACTGTCTAAAGTGTTTTTAGAACCAATTCATTTCAGGAGAACTGGATCCATCAGTTCACAAAACTATTTCAGAGTGAACCATCTGAAACAAATCCCAGCTTGAGCAACAGAAATCTACACGCTTTTAGATACCCGACAGTCTCTCTGACTGGAAATTACCCATTTAATAATACAGTTGTGTATATGTCATATCTTGATGTAAGTGAATGGGTTATTTGAATCAGTTCATTGAAACAAACCATCCAAAAGAACCGGTTTGTGGAATAGAATCCGTTTTACCAATAATGTTGTAAATAATGTCAAATTTCTTGCACAGACAGATTGTTTCGATTCATAAGACCTCAATATATCCTCAGGAGCCAGGGACATTAATTTTCTGTTCCTTGATATGTTTTTTTTTTTTTTACTTCATTAGTGATAGTATTTTATTTTATGAATCACTAAGAACAATGGTATCACCTAAAAAAATCTCCTTGAGGGTGTCTTAATTAGTTTTCATTTTGGGTGAAAATATTCATTTGTCTTTCAAACCCGAACTAAGCAGGTCAAAAGGCAACAGCAACAAAAAATACAGTAGTAATAATGAGTGATAAAGAGCCCGATTTTGAATAAAATTAACATAAAATGTTTATGAGAAGTGTATTCTGTTTAACATAACATTTATGTGTACGATTTCATCTGAAAACATAAGACATATGTCACAAACATCGTTCCTGCTGTTGTGTCGGCCTCATGCCTTTGTTTTTAGTCCAGTTCTAATGATGTGCATTTCAGTCCCATTTCCACAGATCATTAGAACCGCTTCCATATTCCAGGAATGATCATGGCCGTCTGTGTGCCATTATTAGCAGTAAATTATGCCTCTTTTGTATATGATAATGTCCTCTGATATGCCGCTCAGCTATGTCTCAGCTCAAATCCTGATCCATAATTGTTGCATGTATTGCCCTGCCATGCAGGTCGACTGGCATTAAGGAGCGTTAATTGAATTTAGGAGACCAAACACCTGGTGTTCCATTTGGTCTGCATGTTAATTAAGAAACATAATTAAGTTGTCTGAAGCATCCGTTGGACTAATTACAAATCTGAGTAATCCCTCTGATTTGGATGACTACACACACACACAAAACAAACAAATGTATACACGAACAGTAAGAGATATAGGTAATACGAGGTATATATAATACAAATATACAAAGGGCATGCAATGGGTTTGTTTCTTAGCAATAAGCAGGTCTTTGTATATCATGAATTCATGAATGAATGTAAAGAGAACGGATTCATTTCCAGCCTACGCTTGCCACAACACGTCTTGACATGCCATATCTGAAAGAAAATAAATTATATTTGATAGCTTAGCTATCTAAATCTTTTTGTTAGTTTTTTTTCCTGCAAGTCTTTAAAATGAGTTAAATTCAGTTTAATCAAAAAACAGGAATCGCAATAGATAAGCAGTTTAATCAGTCACTAATCAATTTGTGTACCGGATATTGAATAAAATGTACACTGTAAAATAACAGTAAAATAACTGTAAAAAATTGGGAGCTGTGGTTGCCAGAATAATTTTGTAAAAAAAATCTGAAAAAGTATGTTTACGGGAAAAAAACTTTAAAAATGTAAACTGTAAATTACAAACAGAAAATCTTAATGTAAACCAGTAAATTGAACAATGCACACTACTATTAAAATGTTTTGTACCTTTATAAGCACCATTATAATACAGTCGGTAAAAGAGAAAACCACACGAAGAATCAAAGCCCATTACAACTAGCTCCACCACAAGCAGAAGTATATACTAATATATAGAAGGTGCACAGTCACATTGAGTCATTCACACAAACACTGAACACCATCATGATAACGCATGACACTTAAATAATGCAATAAACATTCATTAAACAACAGAAGATGTAACATAAAGCCCAAATGTACATAAACAATGACAAAAACTATTAAAAACATGATTATTTAATCAAAATACTCAAATGTGGAGTGTCACTCAGGGAGTTCTGGGAAAATCAGTTTACTGTTTTTATCTATAAATTTGACTTTGGTTTGTTCTAATTACTTCTTGGAACAGTAAAATAAACAACATTTTACTATAAAATTAACTTTAATTTTACATTTAATATTGGTTAGATACAGTAACAGTTTTTCCTGTATATAGTACGGGAAATTACTGTTAACCTATTAACAGGTTTTTTTTTCGTAGTGTTTTTACAAGATGTTGTACTGTTAATATTACACTTATTATTTACAATGTACCTTGAGTGTTTTAAACTTGAAAGTGCACAAGTTTTGCAGCTGAAAGACAGTTTTATTAAGTAAATGAATATGAGCTACAATATTTAATTTGATTTTATTTAATATGCTCTGCATATGCAGTTCCTTAAATAGGCTTAAAAGAATAATTCACATTTTTTTGATCAATTTCTTTCTTCTGTTGAACATGAAAGATGATCTTTGAAGAATGTTGACAACAAGACAGTTGCTTGGTAGCTATTGTCTTTACTTAAATACAGTGCCCAACAAATAAAGGGTACACTTAAACAACACAATGTTACTCCGATTCAATCACACTTCTGTGAAATCAAACTGCCCACTTAGGAAGCAACACTGATTGACAATCAGTTTCACATGCTGTTGT
>JAUCNO010000318.1:14983265-15007676 GCA_032353835.1 Enteromius viviparus
GAAAAGGGAGATTTGAGATCGGTCTATAATTAGCTAAATCTTTGGGGTCAAGTTGCGGTTTTTTAACAAGAGGCTTAGCTCAGTTGTAGCTCAGTTAATACATCATATTACAAATATTTATGTGCACCAACAACTGTGTGACCCTGTTGTTTAGTTCAAGACACCAATACCAAGGCAATCTTCATACGGGAAGCATGTTTGTGTATAAAAACTAGTTTTTGTGTTTAAAAATGTGTTTTGCATGTAAAAAAAAGTGCAATGGTTAGAAGCATCCATCTATTTCGTGTTGACATTGGCAAAGCAGGGTAAAAGCAAAGCAAAAATGCGATTCTGTATGAATGGCGCCTAAAGGAGAAAATGAAGACTCACCATTAGACTAAAGGAACTGTGACCCACAGAACACAAGCTGACCATTTATACAGTGCTTCACTAGAGAAATTCACTTCCACCTCTCTGAATATTCCTGGAATCCATCAATATAACTCATGAGATGCTTCATTTGTTTAAGATAAGATATAATCCTGCTTCAGGCGGTGAAAAATGGTAGATAATGCCATTGCGTGACATCTTTTCCATGCTAGTCATAGCTTTTGTCTTGTCGTTTATATTTTTCATCACAGCTTAGTGATAATCTCAGGTGCTTGTCTGTATTTGTACAATATGAAATATTAATTAGAGTTTGAATATATTTTTGCATGACTTAAGTAGCCATGATAAACATGACAATGGTAATTAATTAAAACCTTGACAACATGCAAACAAGTGCATTTCCAGACAAAGACTGTAGCAGTCACCATGTGCATTTTTTTAACCATGTTACAATAAATATTTTAAAATTAGTTATGTATTAGTTTTGCAAAACAGTAGTGTTGGCTCCGCCCACATGCTCTTCTGATTGGCTGTGAGTTGTGATTGATTCTGTTGCACTTTGTTGCTTGTCATTGAAGTTGGACACAGTGTTTGAATCACATAACCAGAAATGAACAATTATCGATCATATTGACGAGATGACTAAGCTAAGCTCAAAATTAGTTAAAAATAACTAAGATCTGTGTATGGTCATTTACAACAACCCAGGCTCTCGTGCTGCGTTGAAGGAAGGCATTTGAAGCACATTTTTCTCTTTTGCTCAACACATTAGAGCAACGTAATTGCTTGTAGTTGCAGCTATTTTGTGCGTTTAATGTCTCTCAGGTAATCCTCAATTGAGGCCAACGGAGATTTACAAACATTTTAGGTGAATATAGGCTGACACCCAAGACAGCTCCTCAGAACGAAGCGGTTAAGCCTTCTGATGCTCAAGTGTTTGTCTTCTAGATAGAAAGCATTTGCTATCTAACCTTCATGACCTTGAGGAAATCCCAGGAACCAGTTCTTTCTCAGGGGTGGCTTGAGTACACAATCGGATTAGTGAGAGAAAAGACATGGAAGCAAAACACATACGCATAAGTAGTGGACTAGTTACTGTTTTACTGCTTTTATTTTCTTGTTTTGACATTTTTAGCTTGCTCACAGCATGCTGTGTTTCAGCTGTTAGACATGTAGCCCTCTTTGAAATGTTACAACCGTGCGCATTCAGACATTCATGTCACATGCGTCACATCTCAAGCGTCACGTCTCAAGCTGTTTTTTAGCATTCTGCCACAAGATTTGTGGGCTAGATCAGTTAAAAGTAGTCACAGACATTAAAAAATATATTCTGGAGCGCTCTAAACATTTTTGATTTTGAATTTGAAAATCAGGTTTTTTTCAAATAAACCACAAATTAAATGATTTTGTTGGTATTTTTGCAAGGTATGGTAAATCATGGTAAAATTTTAAATCAGGCCAAAATCTCACAATTGAGAGACAGTAAAACGGCATGGGTTTGGAACAGCGTGAGAGTAAGTAAACGAATCTGTATTTCTGAGTAAACTATCCACACAATATTCACATGCATTTCGGTTGTGATCCTAGAATTAACCCTGACCAGGGACAAAACCGCTGCTGCCATAAAAATGGAAAGCACGTACATTCTGCGGGGACAATTTATGAACAAAATGGGGATTCATTTATAATATTAACAAAAGAGGTTCATTTGTCTGCGTTCAGGGAGAATATGGAGCTCTGATAGAAATGCTCCGGAGCAGAAGAACATTGCTGCACACTGTACGATCTGCATAATGTTATGCTACCGTCACCTCAGAGGATTGGCTGTGGCGTTTCATCCTTATTTAATGTATCCCCAGTAGTCAATTAATCTTGACAAATTTAATTAAACAGTCTGTGTTATTTTCCTTCCTTTTACTCTCTTTTCTCTGTGTCTTTATCTACAAATGGCATTTGCTTCATTTTATTCACGCATTCAGACGTCCAAGTTTCTAACCCATTCTAGCACTTCTTCAGACCTAAGAGTGCAACAGTCTGGTTTTGGAAGTAAAATCATTCTTTTGTCTGTAGGGTATTTGATTTTTAACGACAGACCCACAGTGAGTTCTGAGGTTGACAATCAATGCTAAATGCTTTTGTTGAACCCATCCGTTTACAGTTTCAACTTTTGGAATAATTGATCAAAAGGACAGTTCACCAAAAAAATTACAAATCCATCATCCTTTTTCCCATTTTGCCCACGTCATTCCAAACCAAATTCTAAACAATTTTTTTTCTGAACAGAAGACATTTTGATGAATGCCGGTAACTTGGGGAAAAAATACCACAAAAGTCAACGGTTGCCGTTAACTGTTTGGTTGCCAACAATATTCAGAATATCTTTTTTTAAATGAGGGTAATTTTCATTTTGTTGTGAATTATTGCTTTAAAAGCTGATTTTGTAGTAAAAAACTGCACAGTCTCACGACCGATTTGTACGTATTCGAATTAGCCACCTTGTGAAATATGCATGAAGACTGGGCTGGAAAAACTGCATTACCCATGATTCTGCACAGAGAAGTTCACTAATCAAAGTAGCATTGCAAGCTTAAAATACTTACAAATAAAATACTTAAATTTGTGCATATACAGTATGTATATTTTGCAATAAACTTAAATATATGTGACCCTGGACCACAAACTTTTTGTCACAAGTGCCAACTTTAAATTACGATTTATATATCTGAAAGCTAAATAAACAAGCTTTCCATTGATGTATGGTTTGTTTGGAAAGGACGATATTTGGCTAAGATACAACTACAACTGAAAATCTGGAATCTGAGGGTGCAGAAAAATCAAAATATTGAGTAATTCAACTTGAAAGTTGTCCAAATGAAGATCTTAGCAATGCATATTACTAATCAAAAATTAAGTTTTAATATATTTACGGTAGGAAATGTACAAAATAGCTTCATGGAAAATGCTAAAAATGAATGATTTTAATGTAATTTTGGTTGTTGCTACAAATATACTTGTGCTACTACTGATTGGTTTTGTGGTCCAGGCTCACATATTGTTTAGATATAATCATCAATTTCTAAAGAATAGTTTAGATTTCTTGATTATTTGATAGCCATTCACTCCAATTGATCACAGTTCTGTCCCAGAGTTTTGTACTCTTGTCCAATATTTTTTGCTTCAAATAAGAGACTGCAATGGCATGGTTCATGGCTCATAGTGCTTTAACAAAGACTTTTTTGAAATCCTGATGGATAGGAAATTAAAAAAATGCTTCTGGAATCAATCGAGCTGAAAAAGTGGAGAGAGAATAATGCACTCTGTTGAACTGATGTTGGATTCAGTTGCTGACACTCTCACTCTCTCTCTCTCTCTCTCTTTTTTTCCACAGTAATTTCCAATCATCTGCCATGTTTGAGGGATCTGAGTCCGCGGACACACAGGAAGTCAAATCTAAGAGCACCCTTGGGTCCTCTGTCTCCGCCTGCAAGAGGGTGTGTGTGTGCGTTTTAACCCAAATTACGCAAGTACATGAGTGCAAACACTTCCAAACACAACCAAAGTTATCTAGTTAGTGTGCAGTAAGTTTCTGTTCACCGTCTGAGCTCCTGTGGTTGAGCATAAGCAAGAATATCATGCTCCAATCGCTGCGTGATTAACATGAAGCCTTCCTGATTGGCTGACTCTCCCACCTGTCCAGGGAACAGAGACTGTGGCGTTTTGCCATCAGCACTTTTTACTCTGTAGGCAGCTGCACTACAAGTCAGGTTACATTAGCTGATGGTCTGCCAGCGCGAGCGAGAGAAAGAGGCTGTGTGGCAGAACAAGCAGCATGATTAATCCAGTATCTCTATCTTTTGTGCCATCCAGCCAAGCGCTTTATTAGTGGATTGGTCTTAAAGGAAAGCAGCCCCTGTGGGAGAAGATGCTGGATCAGGGGAAGAGGAAGTTACAATAGCGTGACACTGTACTAATCTGTTTTGTAGCTCTCATAGCAGCTGTCATGATTTTAAGGTGGATGGGTCATTATTGACGGGAATAGCACAGGGGCCCAAAACTCATTGAAGTGAGGTGACTCTTGAGTGTTCCTGATTTTTATTTATTTTTTTTTTTATTTAATAGTTAACATCTAGGTGAAGTGCTATTTTGATTAATACTAATTTATTAATATGTTTTGTTTTTAAGTGTACAGTATTTGCTATGAAGAATTGATGGAAATTGTTTTATTAAATTTATCTCTTCTTTTGGACATAAATAAATAAATAGGCAGATGAACAAATTGGATTATATTGGATATAATTAAAAGTTGAATAAAAAATAATATGCATTATTAATTACTATTATAAATTCTTAGAAAAAAATAAATAATGTATAATAATTAAAATAAAATAAAATATATCATAAATTATTATTATAAAATTATGTATTATTGTTATTACAAATATTATAAAATACAATAATTATTAAAATAAGTGAATACATTTTAGATAGAAATTATAAATTATACAGACAGACAGACATATAGATAGATAGTGTGACAGATCACTGGAGTCCGTTGGATCCATTTGCAAGCGTGTTTATTCGTGGTTAGACAGGTGGAAGTCAGAATAACTGGCAGACAGTATCAGACAGGGCAAAACAGAAATCACAAATGTTAATCCAGGTGGGAAGGTCAGGACAGGCAGCGAGAATCGATATCCAATAAACAGTCTAAAACAATACCAGAGAGGAATAGCGAGGAAACGCTCGGAGATGATTGCTAGGCAAATCAAAACTTCGTGAAGCATAAGCATAAGTCACAGTATTTATAGGCCACCAAATGGCGGGAGATCACGGAAGCAGCCAAGGTACATAGGGGAAAAGGGTCCGGGTAGGAACTGAGAATTTGGGCGAAGGTTCGCGCTGCTGTCTTTCGGAGAGCGCCACAGAGGCACGACTTGTGAGAGAGCCCCTCCCCCTGCGAGCGGCTCCTGAAGCAAGGATGTTGTTGACGCCGAGGCCTGCCACGAGGTCTGGGGGTTGGTTTGTTCGGATGATGGTGGAAGGTTTCCGTGAGAGTTGCGTCCAGGATGTCGTTGGAGTTTACCCATGACCTCTCCTCAGGACCATAGCCTTCCCAGTCGACTAGGTATTGTAGCATCCGGCCTCGGTGCCGTGAGTCCAGGATTTCGTGGACCTGGTAGATGTTGTCCTGCTCTTGGGTCAGGGGAGGGATGTCTGGAGTCGCGTCCTCATCTAGGTCCCTCTCTCCTTCAGATGCAGCAGCGGGCTTTAGAAGAGAGACTTGAGAAGAGTGGGTGAGATATGGTATAAATCTAAACGGGTATGAAACAGGATTGATTTGACGAATGATTTTGAATGGACCCACGTACCTTGGACTCAGCTTGCGGCAGGGTAGGTGGAGGTGGAGGTCCTGTGTGGACAGCCAAACCCATTGGCCGGGTTCATATGGTGGACTCGGTCATCGATGACGGTTTGGACTGGTTGGTGAGTCTGCAAATGGCACTTTGTAGATGGACATGAGCGGCTTCCCAGGTCTGCTGACTCCTTTGCAGCCAGTGATTGATGGTGCGTAGGTCGGTGGGTTCACCGGACTAGGGGAACCAGGGGGGTTGATATCCTAGTATGCATTGGAAAGGGGTCATCTGTGTAGAGCCTTTACGGAGGGTGTTTTGAGCGTATTCAGCCCAGATGAGGTATTGACTCCAGTCATCCTGATGAGAGTGGCAGTAGGATCTGAGGAATCTGATCAGCTCCTGGTTCATCCGCTCAGTCTGTCCGTTTGATTCAGGGTGGTAACCCGAAGTCAGGCTTACATTGATTCCTAGGTGGGTACAGAATACTTTCCAAACTCTGCATGTAAACTGGGGCCACCGGTCAGATAAGATGGCTTCAGGCAGGCCGAAATTGCGAAAAACCTGTTCCATAAGCACTTGGGCCGTCTCCCAGGCAGTCGGTAGTTTGTGGAGGGGAATAGGTCGACAGGCCTTGGAGAAGCGGTCGATGGCTGTGAGTACTGTGGTGTAATGGTTTGATGGGGGTAAATAAGTAACAAAGTCCACCCCCAGATTGGACCAGGGTCTTTGAGGGACCGGCAAAGGGACAGATCAGGCCTGCGGGGCGTTGTTTGGAGGTCTTGGACACTTGACAGGTAGCACAGGCTTTAACAAAAGTTGTTACATCAGCTGTTAGGCAACCAGAAACGATTCGTAGTGAGTTATAGAGTGGCCAGGTTGCCGGGGTGTCCAGCGCTGGGGCTGTCGTGTATCAGGTGTAATACACGTTGACTCAGTGGCTCGTGAACAAACGTTTTCTCAGGGGGGCATTCTGGGGGAATGGGTTCGGCACCCTGCACGTCGGAGATTTCCCTCATGATGTCCCACTGCACGGGTGCTAGTATGAGTGAGGGAGGAATACTGTTTTCAGGCTGAGAGGGTAGCATGGGTCAGTCAAATTGCCTAGAGAGGGCGTTAACTTTCTTGGAGCTGGGTCGGTAGGTGATTTGGAACTCAAAACAGGTAAAGAACAATGACCATCTGGCCTGGCGAGTGTTTAGTCTTTTGTCCCCCTTTAGGTATTCCAAATTATGGTGATCTGGTTCAGTTTGCGGGAATAAAAGGCGCATGGATAGAGTTTGGCCAGGGTCCCATGGCGTTGAGAAAGGATGGCCCCATTGCCGGTGTTGGATGCATCCACCTCCACAACAAATTGTCTTTCAGGATCAGGGTGTTTTAGGATAGGGGCTGTGGTGAACCGGGCTTTTAGATCTTGGAAGGCCTTGAGACTTTCCTCTGACCAAGGTAAACCAGCGGTATCCTTTCTTTGTCATAGCAGTTAGCGGGGCTGCTACCTTGCTGAAGTCACGAATGAAACGCGGGTAGAAGTAAGCAAAGCCCAGAAAGCGCTGCAGTTCCTTGAGGGTCTGGGGTTGGGGCCACTGAGTCACTGCTGTAACCTTGCCTTCGTCCATCGCCACCCCCTCCGAGCTGATGACGTAGCTCAGGAACGATACCTTGGTCTGGTGGAATTCACATTTAGATATTTTGGCGTATAGTTGGTGTTCTATGAGCTTTTTCAGTACCTGTCTTACATGGTGGACGTGGCTCTCGTAGTCCTTAGAGTATACTAGAATATCGTCTATGTATACGATCACAAACTTGTTTAACATGGCTCTGAAGACTTTATTGATGAGTGACTGGAATACAGCTGGACTGTTGGATAGGCCGAACAGCATCACTAGATATTCGTAGTGCCCGTTGGTCCTGGAGAAGGCTGTTTTCCACTCTTCGTCGATCGCGCTCTTCTCGGGAAATCTGTGTCGAGCCGATCTGCATGGGTTCAGCTGGAGCCAGATTAGGCCGGACTGGGGCCTGTAGGGGTGCTGATGGGCTGGGATCGCGTAAGTGCATGAGGTGATCGGTCTTAATGGCCAAATCCATATACTCAGTCAGAGTTTTGTCCTGGTCCTGACTGGCTAGCTCCGCTTGGAGGTCCTCCCTTAAGCCCCGGCAGTAGATGGTAAGAAGTGGGTCTGCGTCATTTAGCAGGCAGCGAGAATCGATATCCAATAAACAGTCCAAAACAATACCAGAGAGGAATAGCAAGGAAAATCAAAACATGCAAAGCATAAGCGTCCAGTCACAGTATTTATAGGCCGCCAAATGGCAGGAGATCGGAAGCGGTTCCTGCTGCTGTCTTTCGGAGAGTGCCACAGAGGCGCGACTGGTGACAGATAGATAGATAGATAAAAACAATGCATTATATTTAATAATAGTAATTATTACTATTATTTTTATTATTAAATAATATGTAATGTAATAGTAACATTTAATAGCATTGTCATAATGTAATAACAAAAACAATATTAATCATAAATAACTGTATAATTATAATATATTCAGTAAAACAATAATATGCATTATTAATTAATATATATATATAAATATAAAATATTATTAGACATTTACCTGTACAGTGTTAATATAATACAAGATATAAAAAATTATTATACAATTATATGTTATTATTGTTATTACAAATATAAATAAATAAGTACAATGATTATTAAAACAGAAGGATTACTGTGAGAGGTTATTTCATTTGGCGTGCAGATGTGATTAACCTTATTATTAAATCAAACTACCAAATAACATAAATACATATTTATCTCTCTCGTGCTAATGATCACCCATCTGCCGAAGGTTACCCACTCCTGTAATGGCATATTAGTTGTGTCAGTAGTTTAACCACGGTGAACCGTGACGCAACTGTCGCAGCAACCCTGTCATATGGTTGTCTGTGCCAGGAAAGCAGTCGGTACAGATGGCACACACAGCAAGGGCACAGAAAATACACACATGTGCTCACACATAAAAACACACACAAACACTAATTAAACGAAGTAAACACATGCGCACACACACACACACGGATGTGTTTACTGCTTAAATACACACTGAGATAATCAATGCTTATATAGTCACACTGATAATGAATCTAACTGAAGGTTACGCACTAACAGAGAGAGTCTGTGTTTGTTTTAGAGATGTCTCTCACGTACCAGGAGTAGTGCTAATTCAATTAGAGCATTTTCAGTTTGAATCTGTTTGTGTTTGACTTGAGCACGTGACCTACGCTTGTAAGCTCATGTTATGAAATATTAGATGTTCAGCATGGTTCACTGACAGGCCACACACTCAACTTTTCATTAATAATCTATAATTGTCTGTTACCGACATGGTTACTTGGCTGTGAAGTTGGTATGTTACACACCAGTGACAGCATGATTGCCAGAAGTATGTATTAAATATTCATATGTATATGATGATAATAAATTACCAATCACCACAGACATAGAGAGGTCAAAGCTTGGTTGCCCTGATAGGATATGCATGCTGAATATTTGATTGAGGAACAATTATTTAAGAGTGAGAGACTGAAAAGAAATGAAATTTGTGATCATATACTGCAGAAGTTCAGCTCATATGCACTGGTATGACAGTTTAGTTTAGGTTTTGGGGTAGTTTGGGCAGTGTGGCCTCTGGGGCGATAAGATCAGTAGTCAGCGCTAAAAACAGTGTGCAAATGTAAATGACGTTCGGAGAGTCGAAGCACATTCAGAGGTGATTATTTGTGATACGTGTGACCACTTCATATTTGTAGTGTAAACGCTAATGTGTCCTGAAGACTCCCAGAGTCCCAACGGCGAAGGGCTGCGTGCTCAGGCTAACACATTAGCATTGTGCCAAAGGGTTTAAACCGAGGACTGGGAGGGCTGTTTAAAATAAAATGAAGAAAATATAATTCAATAATTAAAAGAAAATCATAATACTTTAGTTTATGTTTCAAAAGGCAATTGAAATGCACAGATATAGAAACCCCTAGAAATATGCAGATACTAAAAAGAAAATTACTGGTTGGAAGTGAGATTATATTTTTCTTCTTTTTTTTGTTTGAAGAAAACTTAAAAAACCATATACATCTGATAAAAAATAATTTACAAAAGATTGTATCAAATTTAAAGTTAGTGTTATTATATTATTACTTTTAACTATTATATAAGAGCATGAATTAAACGTAACAAATATGTCTAGATATTTGACAATTTTAAAAGGGATTTGATAAAAAACATTAAACAATTTTAATAATTTATTAGATTCAAAATTGTTGACAATTTTGTATTGATACTAGTCTTAATTTTACTTTTAAATGGCACTAGTAATCCATAGTGGTAAACTCCCCATCTAGATATGAGTTTTAACCCATTTCAGTTCAAAAATGTGTTTGAAATAAAAAAAACATGAGGGCTTTTCACACTTGAAATTGTTAGCCCAGGGTTATCCTAAACCCTGGATAAACGGAATCCTGGGTTATCTGTAATCATGTTTCACACTGCCTATATTAAACCTGGGGTTAGCGGTTAATCCTGGGTATTCATTTACAGACGTTTCACAACGCACATTCCTAAACCCTGGGTTTACGTTCTAATTTGCATATTTGCGGTGTTACTGTGCCTGATTGGACACACGGCAAGGTGCAGGCAAACCTGCCACTTCCAGTTATGCTACCAGTTTAAAAAAATATTTCGCCGCATATGTCTGAGACGCACAAAGGCAAAAAAACAAAGACAAAATAACAAAAGAAAGAAACAAAGGAGCAAAGTATATGAACAATACAGTCTGCTCATCACTCCAGTTCACACGCTTTTTTTTTTTTTTTAACTTCTAGCCGGCTGCTGTTTACACCACGCGCGTTTCTTGTTAGCGACTTGACGTAATGTGTAAACACCGCTCCGTTTCACACTGAACAAACTTAGCACCGCATTGCGGGGTTAATTCTGCAATTGTGGTGCTAACCCTGCTCCGGAGCAGTTTCATAACCCCGGGTAAAATGCGGTGCTAACAACGCTTTCAAATGACAGGTGTGAAACGCGTCTTTACCCGGGGTTTAAAGCGGTGTTTAGAACGCAGATAACCCGGGGTTAAGCACAGTGTGAAAATCCCTATGGTGTACTGAAAATGAGATTTTTCTTGTTAAAGTCCAATCACACATGGGAGCGTTACACATTTAAAGCCTAACATTAAAAACAATCCCTGCAGGTGTCTTGGCTGACCACACATGAGCAGATCACCCGATACTGGGTCTGTGAGCTGAGAAATGTTTTATTTTTAATGCTTTGCCTCAGTCTGAAAGAAGTATGTGTTTGTGTCAGGTTCTGTGCAGTAACAGTGTTCTGGACTCGTCGGAGTACTGGCTGAAGAACAGTAAGGCGCTCTGCAGAATTGGGTTCCTGGAGAACCAGCATGATGGAGGCTGCCCTACAGTGAGTCTCTCTCACATATCACACTGAAATCATCGACACACATATGTCCATACAGTCTGTGTGTGTGGCCACGGTGGCATTTATATTGTGTTCAGCCCCCCACTGATAAATGTGCTCTTGATTGGGGTGATAATCTGGTCTGATGTTGGCTGTGGCTGAATAATATATGCAGTAATTCCGTGAACTCAGAGAATACATTTAGCTGCACACGGATGACAGCTGCACTAACTGTAGGATGGGATAATTAGAGTCTAATGACAGATTTTATACCTCACTTTACTTTAATGACAAGTTTCTTGTCTCATGTAAATGACGGATCTGCACCCATCGCACTGTGCATAACATTATGCCATGATCACGCTAGCATTTCTGCTCCTTGGGGATGAAACTCTACCTGTCTGATTATCTGCCTAATGCTAATTTTATGGAAATTTAGCACTGGGATTGTTCAGTGTTGCAAGTGTTTCCTTAATGTTTGTGAGGTCTTTCTAGAATTCAGAAATAATTGAAATAATGAATTTAGTTTGCAGACGTCTCTAAAGCCTATTATGCTCAATTCTAGAACGTGTGAGTTATTTCAGCATGCCTTTATTTTGACAAAACTGCTGAAGAAAAATATGCAATATATGTCAGCATTTTAGGAACACCTATTTTGGCATTTGAAAGGTTAATGTTTAGTGTTAGTCCCCAAAAAACAGGGTGACATGCATGCAAGATCAGAAAAAAACTTTCATTGTCCTTATATGCAATTTATTTTTATTTTTTTATTGCTTGATTAACCAAGCTCTCCAAACCAAATTCCTGCAAACTACTAGACATTGTGCAAACACTTCATGTTATTAGATGATATATTACATTGCATTTAATGAATTACATTTTAAAGTAAAGCATTTGCATCTAGTTTGTATAAGGTGTTTTTGTGCATGTTTGGGGTGAGTTTGCATTGAATAAATCATTTAGTAAATCTGGTTTAGAAGTTTCATAAAGTTTGTTTCTCTCATCTTTAATAATAATAAATGAAAAAATCTTTTGTTCATCTAATGAACCTAAAAAAATCTTCTACCAGTTCAGACTTTTTTTCTTGCAAGACTTCTTTCTATAAATTCATGAATTTAAACTTAAACTTTTAAGCTTAAACTTTTTTTCTTTATCTTCTTGTGAGTTTGTGTTTCACACTTTATATCCCACAAATCTGACATTTTACTTCTCAAAATTGTTTATATCATGCATGGTTCTGTTTTTATCTTCATATTCCTATATATATATATATATATATCACAATTCTTTTTTGTTTTTTTGCTAATTTCTCAAAAATGACATTTTTATTTCAAGGGCACTAAGTAGTTTTTTTCTTGTTTGTTTTTAACTGTAAAGAAAAGTCCATCTTGCATAACATTTTTTATTTAATAATAGCTACAACATAATTACTTCAACTGATGCTGGGAACTTGCAAAGCAACATAATATTGTTTGTTCAGGTGTCATTCTTAGTTTCAGACAACATTTGGACAGGTTTTAAACAAATACATTTGTTAGAAAACAACAATCTACTGAAATAAAAACCAGTACTATTTTAATTGCTCAAAGTGGGGCTGATGACCGCTGGTTCTGTAGCCTGGCAAACCACAACCTGTCATTTGCGATGGCAGAAAATCGCATGACATGTTCTATATGAGTGCGCTGGGGTGGTCAGATTGTGACTCTTCCGCCCGCAGGCTCAGGTGCAGTCAGAACAGGTTTCATCAGGGCTGTGCTTTTACTGCGCTGATGTCACACATGATGTTCCTTTAACACAAAAGCTTCACACAGGGAATCAAACCCACACACACCAGCTGGCACTGAGAAACTAATGCCAGGGCTGTGTGCCAAAGCTACAATCAAGTAGAGAGAGAGAGAACGTGAGAAAGACACACTCAAAAGTAATTCAGCAGACATGTTACCACAACTTAAAAAATGCATGGTTGCAATTAAAATCAAATATTTAAGTTGCAATGTTATTTTGATGAGTTCTGTTGACAGTTAGAATTAGGTGTAGTAATTTTATGGTTTTATTAACTAATTTACTATAGTTTACAATACAATACTATACAAATCTATTTATATAGCACATTTAAAAACAACTAGTGTTGACCGAAGTGCTTTACAAAGCACAATTAAGAAGACAATTCACATACAAAACAATGTTTAAAATTAGGGAATATTGAACGCCTTAGAGAAAAGATTTAAAGACTGACTGGGTTTGAGCTGATCTGATATAAATCGGAAAGCTATTCCATAACCTATGACCAATTACCACAAAAGCACGGTCACCTCTATTTTTAAGTCTGGTTCTGGGAACATAGAGTAAATAAGAGTTACATGACCTTAGAGATCTAGACTGTATGGACAGATGTAGTAAGTTGGCTAAATACCATGGAGCCTGGTTCTGTAGAGCCTTAAAAACGAATATTAAAACTTTAAAATCAATTCTATATTTGACCGGTAACCAATGCAGTAAAATCAAAACCAATGTAATATGTTCACATTTGAGCTTCCCTTTAAGGAGCGGAGCTGCAATGGTGCGATAGATGTCTGCGAGGCACCAGTATACAATGAGTTACAATAATCTAATCGTGACGTCACAAAAGCATGCATAACAATTTCAAAATTCTTAACAGACATAAAAGGCTTAACTTTTGCTTGTTTAGTTAACTAATTAATGTTATTCTGAGAAATATCGTGATTAATGATTAATCTGACAAAAAATTACACTCTTTTTTTGTAGTCTAAAATATGTATTCTACGCGTAATTCCGTTTTGATGTGGAAAAAAATGTGCAACCGTGTGGCACAGCTGACACAGAACTGTGTATGTAGTGTGTACATACTGTACTGGAAAACTTAATAGCCAGTGTGAACATGCTAATTCTGACAGCACTGGTTCTTACTACACACATGTAGTGTTAACACTGCTCTGTTTGATATTTATGAGTTTCTGTTTTGTTGAAGTGTTTGTAGTTGTCTTTGTGCTGAAGAGCAGAGCTCATGGTTGTAAGTGTCTGCATGAAGCTACATGTATGATGCACTATGTTCTATGAACAATATGTATTAAATACTAAGTGTGCTTTTAAATAGTTCAAATTTAGCCTGCCCTTTGCAAGCTGTTAATTTGAAGTCAAATAGATTATTTTGTGTTTATTGCTATTAGGTTCCTTTAACAATTTTTAAGACGCACATAAGACTTTTCATGCAAAATGTTTGTTTTTTTGTTTATTTATTTTTCGTTTGTTTCTAGAGTGAAATAAGAGCGCCATTACTGGAATGGAATAAGTGGCGTGTTGACTTTTTGGAGCTGTATCTTATAGTACTTATCTCATTCTGCTATATATTACTGTTACAGTAGGTATCACTTATATCAACAATTCTTCTTACTCAAAAATCTCTGAATGTTGTCTGTCACTAAAGCTGATGTCTAGCTTACCCAAGAATGAAAATTCTCTCTCTAATATTTTACCCTTATATCATTCTACATCCATAAATCTCAAATGGGCTTGAGAAACGAGAACAAAAGCTCAGTTCTCACAGGGTCATGCTTTCAATGACTTTAGTTGTGCTCTGTATATGTGCAGTGATTAATATTTACCTGAATAAAAGCCTAAATGAAATTTGTTCATCATTTAAAACAATTGTGTTTCTCGTCTCTAAAAACAGTCTAATTAAACCAATATTTTACAATATATTTTTTTTACTGTGACAAGTTTTGTGGAATGAACTTTCAACAGACAGGGACAGAAATCAGTTTCAATGAAATATCTTCATTTGTATCTCAGAGGTGAACAAATCTTATGGGTGTAGAAAAATATGAGTATATGTACATTTTAATTTGTGTATGAACTAACCTATCATTTATTAATGGTGGTCACTAATGAAATTGTTCAAGACGTTTGAAAAAAGTCTCATTCTTGAAATGAATAGGGAACTTCTGATGAGAGCTCTGCTGTTTGTAAAGCCACATGCATGCTTTCACTGCCATTACCAGTAATCAGCTGTGTATCCTCCACAACCCCTCAGACATGCTGTAATCACAGCTTGTTGGTGAAAATGCAGAGGTATGAACTTCATGGGTTTCATAAGAATCATATTGGTTAAAGTAACCTGATAATACATTTCACATTACCAACTTCAACTCGTTTTCACGCTGCATAGATTCTTTAACCATATAAAATTAGAAATATATTTGAAATAGAATTTTTAAAACATAACAGTTATTACAGATTCAGCTTTATACTGCCTTTGTTTCTGTGTGGTTTTTAGATCAGAAGCTGATCATAAATGTAAGAAATTATGGTATTTTCCTCTGGTCCTAATATCAAATAATAAGCAAATTAGTACTATAAACTAGTTAAATAATAACTAATGCTTATTCAGAAAGGCATTGAGTTTCCGGAATTACTTAACATTGATATCTATTACATTGATATATTTCTATCAAAATAAATTCATAGAAATTCCTGGAAAATAATGCATCACTGCTTCCACAAATAATATTAAGCAGCAACTGATTTCAACATTGGTAATAATATAAAATCAGCATATTATAATAATTTCTGAAAGACGACTAGAGCAATAATGCTGAAAAAAATGGCTTTGATAAGAGGAATAAATGACATATTTAAATATATTCAAACAGGAAAAAAAATATTGCACAATATTACTGTTTTTATTGTATTTTGATCAAATAAATGGCATTTCTTTAAAAAGAAAAAAAAAGCTAAGAGCACAAACCTGAAATAATAGTGTATGTGCGCAAATATGTTCAATTCATAGTGGTAATGATTTAAATTGAAGAGTGCCAACAGGTTTTTCTTAACCCGTTCATGACCTCTTCTTGGTAATTGAACGGTTTGTTAATATGACCTTAAGGTTCATCAAACATGCGCTCATACATGCAAACACACTCAATACCTCTTTGTACCTTTCTTAACATTCCAAGCTTCTTCATCCTCTAATTGTTTCCTTTTTGGTATAAAATCACAAGACATTAGATTTTGTGTAATCTAATGTTTTCCTTGTATCTTCATACTCTGTACAGCAATTAACTTGTGCTTTGATCTCAGCTGGACATGGAGGAGTCATGCGTCCACAAACCGGCGTGTGAGAAATTAATTTGGCATTCGTTCTAATTTCGATTATTTGTTGTCATTTAGCAGACAGTTTCTTGTAAAGGAAGAGGACAGAATGCTAATTGCCCAGCCAGTCCCTTTGGAGCAGCCTGGTGTTTGGTGTGTTCCTCAAGAGAAGGACTGAGTTAAATGAGTTAAGCAGCCTCCAGTTTTTGGGTCACTCATACCTAGGATTAAATGGGTGAATCTATTTCATTAGTAGATTAGAAAATAATCCACTAAGATAAAACCCTCTCCGATTAAATTCAGCTTGATTATGGTGTGTGTGTGTTGTAACTGATGATGTGGGTTTGGTCGAGAGGCAGGGGTCAGCGGCAGTTAGGAGGCTTAGGTTAAGTTACCATGGAAACGGAATGACATAATCGATAGCTTGAGTATGTAATTAAACAAGATGTTTTTGTAATTGTGCGATTGTGCACAGTAACTATTAAAGTAGAGAATGTGTGATTCTGTATTTGTTTCTTAAAAGGCTCTTCTCATCTTGCCTTTTTCTTCTCTTGTCCCTTTATCTCATATCCACTCATTCCATCTCCTCTCATCTTCATCACTTCTCCTTTCTTCTCATCTCGTTTATCTCCTCACGTCTCGTCTTGTTTCCCAAATGCTTCTCAAATTTTTTCTGTCTTTCGTTGTAATTTTTTGCCTCTTCTCACCTTGTCTTGCCTTGTGTCTTTTCGTCTTTTTCTCACGTTGTCTTTTTTTGTTTCGTCTCACCTCTTCTCTTATTGTCTCTTATCCCATTTCAATGAATCTGTGTTCATCTCTTCTTGTCTCTCATCTCGTGTCATCTGGTCTCGTTACAGCAGAAGGCTTGTACAGAGTCACGGAGGTTATGTAATGCCCTGAGAGACAGACAGAGGGTTTGTGGAGGGCGCTGCGTAGAGTGTGACATGACAGAGACCATGTGTGTCTGTATTTTGACTGTGTGTGTGTGTGAATTTGCACCAAAGCTGTAGGCCACCGTAGACTCTGTCTGGTCAAATGGGATTACACACTTACACACTGTTCAGGAGTATCATCTTTTATTTAGACTTTATCAATGCCTCCAGGAGGAGTCATGCTGGAAGGTCAGTCCTATCCCATCGGACTGCAACCAAGTTAAGCCTGAGCCCCATATTTACCTCTTTCTTAAGGTCAGGGATATAACAGGACTCATTTAAAAACTCTTTTGGGACCCTTAAAGCTGGGCTGGAATGACAGCTATCAAGTCAGTCAGAGATGATCTAGGAGATTGTGAATCAGATGAGATGAGCTTGCATGATGTTTCATGCTTCATGCTGATATATGGTTTGTTAGGACTGGACAATATTGGAAAATCACCTTTAAAGTTGTTTAAATTAAGTTCTTAGCAAAGCATATTACTAATTCAAAACGTTTTTGTATATTTACGGTTAGAAATTTACAAAATATATCCATGGAACATGATCTTTATCTTTTACTGATTTTTGGCATAAAATAAAAATCCATAATTTTCACTCATACAATGCATTCTTGGCTATTGCCACAAATATATCCCAGCGGCTTAAGAATGGTTTTGTGGTCCGAGCTCACATATAACTTTTTTATTTCTATGAGACCTGATTGTAATGTCAGTAAAATGTATTTTAAAAGGTATAATTTAGGTTTTCATGGCACATTCAATCTTCTCTCTGTCCATTTATAATTTACTAGGTTGTTAATCTCTACTAGCAGTAGGTGCTGTAACTACACCATCTAGACCCATAAAGCCTCTCTCTCCATTGACAACCTATCAAAATTAGCTGTTTTCTCTTTAGTCACTAGGTCCAATATTTTTGCCACTACACCATCCCTCAGCAGCCTCTTTGCGAAGCCTGCAACACATTGTGACATATTCATAAAACATTCTGCACTGAAAAAAAAAAAGTTTGCAGTGAGCTGTTTTTGCAATTTAGTTTAGTAAAATGTCTTTTTGAACTAGAGAGAAAGTGTTCTGTAAATTACAGTGTTTTATGATCCGTTCAATGCTTTTTAATCCTTTAAGACACAGATAGGTTTGATTGTGCAGGCTGGTGGTCAATGGTGGTAAATGGTCAACGCTGTAGCATGTTTTGTTTTATTTAAATGGTGCAGATCATTACATTGCACTTAGTGCATTCACTTTGGATGCTAATAAGTCAAGCTGGTTTCATAAAAATATGTACCTGCAACACGTTTTTACATACCTTACTGCACATTTCGCCGTAGTTAAAAAAAAAGTTCACTGAGTGGCTCTAAACACATTTTCAATATGTGAACCCTGGCACATTTATATTACTTTGATATGCATTGTGGTGGTTTAGAATTAATATATATCCAGGGACTGTTGTTAAAAGTTAATGCACTGTAGGAAATACATCAAATCCAACCCTAAACCTACTCGACAGTGTTAATTTTAACTGTTTTGTCAAACTGTAGTTAACACAAGATTAGAACTGGCACTCCTTGCCTCTCGAGTACATCTGTACCCCGTGAGCTACCGAACAAATCTACTGTCTATAGCCTTATTCGGACGAGACTAGTTTTACAATGGGTCGTTAGAAAAATTTTGGTTTCACAGATGTACTTGGTGATTTTAATCCCATCTGAATCTACCATGTCTATGTTTTTCTCTCACAACCTCTGTGATAATTTCAGAGCAAATGACCTACTGTTTTTCAGCAAACTCAGTGGTGCTCTGAGAAAACTTATCCCGTCTGAATGCGATGTCGGTGATTCCCTGTGATATTTTTATTTACAACGCGTTTCCTTGTGTGTTTTGGTCAACGCGATATGACATAGATGCTCTTACCACATGCACATTTTATATATTTTGATGTAGAAAAATATAAATAAACACAAATAAAGAGCCAGATCACGTTAACTGTTAAGACTAACTATTGTAAAATCAGTATCAGGTAAGATTACTCACGTTAATTTCTGCACTCGGTTACATATGTTTTAATTATCAAAATTAAACATGGGTTTACTACAAATAAAAACATAATAATTAAAATCAAGTAACAACACATTAACATGCTTTTTTTGTACTAGACATGTAGCTTCACCATGGTATTTGTGATTATAATAATTGTAATCAATCCAAGTGACTATAACAATGCACGCATATGGAGCGCGTGATCTATATGACGCCCAGATGTACAAAACTGACGCGCCCACCTCTGTAATGAACACGAAGATGTTAGTCCCGTCCGAAATGGCACATGAAAATCGCTTTTTTTAATTTCCCAGCATATTAATATTATTTTGAACTCATAACATGGTAGTCTTAAAGTAATTGTGTAAAAATTACGCTTTATTAATTGACACTCTATAAATTTGTGCAAATGTACCTATTGGTACATATTTAGTGTCTCGCTAAAAAGAGCACCAAGGTATGTTTATGCCATGAGACCAGGTAGCAATTAGTATAACCGGTCTGAAATATTCTCGGTTGTGTAGACTTGCATGTATACAGATTAGAATTGATTCGCACTCGTATTTGTTTTGTCTGAACACCTTGTACAGTACAAATACTCCTGCAAACAACTAAACATAGAATGCTATGTTGTTATTTTAGTAATGCATTTTGATATATGCATATGATTACTGCATCACCACATTTTACTAGTAAAAGTAGAAGAGACTGTGCAAAAGCATTTAGTTGTCCTTATTAAATTTTAATATTTCAATAGCTTTGGCATTATTTTTATATATCATTCTGAAACATGTCCTTAAATAACATTCAAAAACCAAGCTAGTTCAGCTGTTAAGCCGATTTAGAGTGCAACTTTGGAGAGAAAATACAACTACAGCAATACCTGTGCTCATTTTCCCTTGTGCTAAAGAACAAACAAACATTTCGTGAAATGGAAGAATTCCTCATTTAGAAAAATGAGATTTGAAAAAAAAAAGAACTGCCAGTTTTCTCCCAATGATATTTGCGACCGAGTGTCAACAAAGTGATGTGACTTCCAAGGATTTTAAAACGGGGCTTTAACTGGTTAATGGTTGCAGGCAGATCTCGCCTTCAGGATGTGACAGCCATGCGTGGTCATAACCACAGGCACAGATGTGAATGTGCCTCTTCGCTGGGCGCCTAGTGAACCAAGGCTGGAGATCTCAGGCGACGCTCACACACACACACACACACACATATATGTCAACACCACGAGAACCTGAGCTCTCTGTGACGTAACAGTTGTCAAGGGCTCTGATAACTTCAAATGACAGGACTCCTCACAGATTTGTCATTGGACAGGAGTGTATGTTTGCTATTTCGCTCCTTCCATGCCCCATTTAGAGGCTCAGTGGATGTGAAAGCGCAGATCGGTGTGTGTGAACCCACTCAGTCGGAAATGATAAAGAGCACGTCTGCTCTGTTCCAGTAGTGCAATATGGCAACATCTCAAAACAACATCTTTCCACTCCCATGATCCCCAGCTTTGATCTTTTATCCGCTTCTCTCCATCCCTTTCCATTATTTTCATTTCTCTCTCTCTATCTCAGTGGTGTAGGTGGTGGCGCGTCCCAGCGGTGGTCATTTTTAGCCACAGTAGCGAGTGTCTGCCGTCTCCCCTCTGATGATAATGGGTGAAATGGGTTTGTCCTTGACAAGGACGACGCTCAGCCAATTCTGTCCTTCCATCCCTGTCTCGATATCACATTCTTACAAATTCCTCTCCCACTCTTTCTCGGCCTCCCTCCTCTTTTCGAGCTTGTGTTTCTCTCTCTCTCTCCCGTCTGTCTTGCCGTCTCCCACTCCAGTGAACAGTGAAATGTTCTAAGTTGTGAGTTGACCTCTCTAACCCACCAATTTTGAGGACTCGTGCTGCATGTGTGGAAGTGAGACAGTGACAGATCGTTTGAACTAGGGTTGTCTTATCATCAAAATATCAGTGATACAATTAGGGCAGAGAAATTATAGAAACTAAACAGTGATCCAACTGAACAAAAACACTGAAAAAAGTAATGTACAAAAGCATTACTGAAGACTGGTGTTGTCAGAGTCTGTGTTTAGTTCATCCTGTGTTTTGATCCCCATTGCCCATATATTTGGTCTTGTGTTTCCTGTTCTAGTTTAGTTAATCGTGTTACCCGTGCCAGCTGTGTTCCCCATGTGCCTTTAGTTCTGTCCTCCTTAGTATGTGTATTTAAGTGTCAACCCTTGTGTGATCTGTTCTACATTTGAGATTATCATTAAAAGAAGTATCGTTTGCAAGATCTCTGCCTCGTGTGATCCATTATCCTTGACCAGAGTGACAGCGTGACAGGTGTAATCTTAAACTGTTTATTATTGAGTAAATATACTTACATACTCAAAGGTTTGGGGCCTTTTAAGTCTTATTTTCAGCATAA
Source organism: Enteromius viviparus (assembly GCA_032353835.1). Lineage (NCBI taxonomy): Eukaryota > Metazoa > Chordata > Actinopteri > Cypriniformes > Cyprinidae > Enteromius > Enteromius viviparus. The sequence goes on from JAUCNO010000318.1 coordinate 15,004,948, forward strand.
CTGCATTTATTTGATTAAAAATGCAGTGAAAACTGTAGTATTGGGAAATATTACTACAATTTAAAATGCAATTAATTCCAGTTATCGAAGCTGAATTTAAAGCATCATTAGAAATCACTCTTATATGCTGATTTGCTGCTCTTATTATTATCACTGTTATGCGGGTTCATATTTAGTGGACTCTTTTTATAATAAAAAAAGTTTAAAATAGCAGCATTATTTTTTTTCTAGCATCTTTTATAATGTTATCAATGTCTATACTGTCTTTTTTATCTATTTAATACATCCTTGTGTTGTTATTAAATAAATTAATTTATTTTTAAAAAAAAGGGAATGATCCCAAATTTTGAGTAGTATAAAGATTAAAGATGCTGATGTTTTCTTTTTCTTTTCTGCTTAAATAATGGTAATACACAATAAACATGCAGGTATTTTAGTATTGGTGTCCCATCGCAAATTATTTTTTAACATACTGAACTGCATAAATAATTCTTGTGCGCATTTATTTCAGAGATGCATAATGATCATCTTTATGTTAAAAAAACAAACTGATTGTTTCAAGAGAAATTCAGTGTATAAATGAATGCATTTTGGTATATATTATTTGTTAACTTACAAATGATTTCATATATACATATGAATAAAATAATAAATAAATAAAATAAATGAGAACATTTATTATTCTCACAGCGGGTTAACTGAGTTTGGAGGTGTAGAGATATTTTTTTTCCCCCATCAGTAAATTGAAGATGTTGTCAGAGATGCATAATTATCATTCTTACGTAAGAAAGATACCAAATACATTTGCAGCAATAGTAATCCTAAAAATCTGTATATGTAGTTAATTGTACACACACTGTGTGACCTACACGCTTCCATGACCATGTGTGCGCAATGAATAATAAATGAAAAGTTGACATGCCACATGATGGCAGCGATCCAGACTAACATGTGAGAGGTGTCTGATTTGGAAGAGCAAACCAGCAAAATGAACAGTTTTAGAACAGAAGTCAATAAGGAAATTGCAATTGCGTGTGTATATTTCTTCCAAATTAATATGCATTGGTTTTGAGTTGGGATGTTAATTAGCACATAAATTATAGGGCTGAAAAATAAATGATTCTCACAGCAGGCAGAATGAGTTTGGGACTCCTTAACAGATATTGTTTTTCCTTCATCAGTATCCTAATTATTAAAGTTCAGTAACAGCTTGGAGTTTCTGAAGGCAAACAGAGCCGGCGATTTCATCAGTTCATTAGAACAGCACATATACTGTATTACACAGAAGAAAAATAACTGGGAGGCTATAAAGTTTATACTTTTTAAATGTAATAAAGTTTTATATTTAACCAGGTTTTTGTAAAAAGTCTGCAATAAACACACTTTAAACTATGCATTGATCCTTATGAGTATAGTTTCAACAAAATAAATAATGATATTTATAAACAAATAAATACAATGGTCATAGTTCAATAAAGTTGGGTTTACAATTACACAAATCTAAAGCGGTTAATCAAGGTCTTGTGGTTCAGGTTTGGAGGGAAGTATTGGAATATACAGCATGTATGTCAAAACATAATACTGTCTACACAAGTGCATGGTAAATGTTATGAAACACTTTGTGTGTCTGCACCGGTTTTCTCCTGCATTCTTTGTAAATGCTCTTTGGAGTGTCAGCGCTGTTTGCGTAAGTAAAGAGTCATTTGGTTTTTGTGCTCAGATTTTCAACAGATCTTTCAAAATGTGTCCGTTAAGTCGCAGTCTGGTGCCCTGTGATTGGGATGTAGTATTACAGAAAATTACCAGGATGTGAGAAGCATTTCAAACTACTTGATTTGTAGTCTTGACTTCAACAGGACATGAGTGCACCCGCAGAAACCTCTGCTGATTTCCACTGGATTGAATCCTTCACCATTCTCCAAGTTCTGTGCATTCCCACACTTTACTTGCAGCTGAAGTAATCAGCAATCTTTATCACATATTACAACATATAAACCCATTGCATGGAATTGCACAAATTTCCTCCAGAGTGAGTAAGGTTTTTGCAGATTTCATCTGGGCCTGGTAATAACCTTTTTATACTGGGATTCACACTGACAGCCAGAAATCATCTTATTTGGAGAATTTAGTTGAGCAGGTATTAGAAACACATTAATCCTGTATAGCAGCTTAAAAAGATTACAATGTAATTGGATGACACTGAGTTGTAAACACATCAAAACGTAAATATATTTTAGGAGTTTGGAGCAATATATCCTGAATTAAAGCAAATTAAAGTCCCAGGGGGTATGAAAAAAACTCCAGTAATTATGCTGTATAAACAAGGCTGTTATTTTTTTTAATTATTTTTCTTGTTCATCTTTATGGAAACATAAGTCTAATTGGATAAACAAGCCTGAGCAAAGTGGCAAGGAACCACATGAAAATGAATTTTTATTAATCAATAATATGCCCCTTTAAAAGGTTCATGACAGATTTTTGATTTTTATGTTTTTAAACATAGTTTTTGTACAAAAAAATATGTGGGAAATAAATATGTAGGAAATTTTTTTTTTTTTTCATTCTGAACCTTAAAGGAGAAGTTCACTTTTAAAAAAACTTATGCTGATAATTTACTCACCACCATGTCACCCAAGATGTCCATGTCTTTCTTTCTTCAGTCGAAAAGAAATGAATGTTTTTGACGAAAACATTCCAGGATTTTCCCCCATATAATGCACTCTATTGGG
>JAUCNO010000318.1:15007776-15041528 GCA_032353835.1 Enteromius viviparus
TTGTTTTCTTTTCATATTCTATATTTTTATTGAAATAAAGAGAAATGTATATATGTATATATATATATATATATATATATATATATATATATATATATAAGCTCTATTATCAAACTAGTGCTTGTTTAACTGATTTTGTGCTCCATAGACAATTATATTTAGAGAACATATTATTAAAGGGTTAGTTCACCCAAAAATGTACATTCTGTCATTAATTACTCAACCTCGTGTCATTCCAAACACAAAAGACCTTTAATCATCTTCAGAACAGATATTTTTGATGATATCAGAGTCATCTGTCCCTCCACAGACAGCAGTACAACTGTAAAAAGTCCATGTGACATCAGTGGATCAACACAAGTTTTGCGACGATAGGAAAATACTTTGTTTTCTTTGCAAAGAAAACAAAAATAGCATCCATATACTCAACCATTCTTCTCCTATGACTTACATCTTCCACCATTTAAGAGAACATTACTGCGTAAGTGTACGCTTTCCTTTAGGCGCAAACAGCCACAGATTATGCACATGCACGTGCTTTCACCCGGATGTAAACAAGGCCGATTACGTTAAATACGTTAAAGCTTGCGTATACTGGGTGTTGAAGGCGGAAGACGTAATTCAATTTTCATTTTTGGGTGAACTAACCTTCATGTATATACTTCAGTTTGATACCTACATTTTATTGACTTGGTTTATTTACATTTATTTACTCTTAAATTGCCTTAAACCCTACAGAAACCATTATTTATAAAGTTCCTTTCACACATCCTTTCAAAGCAACTTTACAGAAAGTCTATTATGCCTTAGTGCTTTAGATTTAGAGATGGGTGCTATGACAATAAATGAGAATAATATGACTGATTTAGATCTTGCTATAGTTATAGTTTTGCTGCAGTGACATATCTGTGCATTCAGTGCGATTAAGAGATTTAAATATTGTAGTGAAAAGGAAGTTACAACATTAGATGTGAAGTACACACTGACCTGCCAGTAGAGACATCCCACAGAATGGCAGTGTGGTCAAACGACCCTGTGACCAAACGATCGCCCGTTGTGTTAAAAGAGAGAGAGATGATCTCGGCGAAGTGACCCTGAGAAAGCACGAATAGAGAAGCGCTGTGAGTGGAGAGAGGAAGTTCTAATAGAAAGGTGGCCTTTTTCACTTCAGCAGAGAAGTATGTTATTAATTTCCCCAATTCATCTGTAAGAACTCACTGAGCTATTCATAATTTAGATGCATAGAGAAATAATTGGAGAGTTAAAAGGAGTAATTACACACACACAGAAGTCAGTCACACTGCTCTGCCATGTGCTGCGGAGAGGAGAAGACCTCCAAACGCTCCGTCTCTTCCCCTCTCCCTCCGGCCCGTGGCACGTTTCTCACATCTATACAGCTCTGGTTCAGACTGAGCTGCATGACGCATCTGTTTGTATTCGGTACGCTGCTATTCGACTAAAAGTGGAACGCTTGAATTACCCCATAAATGGTCATAATGACAGATTTGATGACAAATCCATTAATAAACACAAGCATGGATGAATTGTCACTGATCGCTGGAGAGAAATCATTAAAAATCCCGTAGGAGATAAGCAGATGAGGGGGAAATGATTAAGCAGGATAGGTGGCTATGATTACGAATGAACAGAAAAACCACAGGATGAGACGTACCGTCAATGTGGACACCTCTTTCCCGCTCTCAACATCCCATAATTTAGCCATGGTATCCATGCTGCCCGTAGCAACCAATGTACTCTGAGGGTTAAAGGCCAGGCAGACCTAATAGAAGATACACACAGAATAAAGAGACAGTATTTGAGACTAATACAACAAATGGTGTCTGATAAAGCACAGTGTATATGCAGGGCTCTGTCCCATTGGGCATCCTGAGTCAAACCCTTTTTGCACAATTCGGTGACTTCTTAAATATGGGACCCTACATATTGCATTACACCAAATACACTAAATAATGTTCTTTTTTTAATCCATTTAGCACTATTAGCTGCAGCTTAGCATAAATCATTGAATCTGATTATATCATTAGCATCTCGCTCAAAAATGACCAAAGAGATTTAATATCGTTGCAGCAAAGTTCCTTCATTATTGCATTATTGTTCCTAGCCATAACGGCATAGAAAGGTCATTTTTGAGCGAGATGCTAACAGTCTAATCAGATTCAATGATCTAAAAGAGCTATCTGATGAATTGATTCAAAAAACGGTAAAACTCTACTGTTTTACTCTAGGGGAGTTGGAAAATGGGCCTATTCTCATAGGCTTGTTGGCATGTTCCTTTAAATTCTCAAGCTTTTTATAGCAGTATTGATTCTGATAGGAGGTCAAAGTTGTTTAGTATTCATCAGCTAGATTCCAACCATATCATTTCTCTGTGCCTTATCGTTTGTAGTTATCATCCTTGGTGTGAACAGTTCTTTACTCAATTCACCCTCCTGTCGTTCCAAACCTGGACGACTGTCTTTTTCTTTGCAGAAAGAAGATTTGTAGGTAAACAAACAGGTTTAGTTGAAACTGACATCCACAGCATAGACAGACAATACAATGGAAGTCAACAAGAACCGAACCACATTTGTTCATTTCCCCGTATTCCTAACATTCCAAACACATTTTTTTTTCTTTCTCCAGTGAAATTTTCAGATGTCCTGGCAACTGTGTTAATGTATGGTGCAGACTCGCGGTTTTGTTTACTAGCATACTGTGCGTGACGCTTCTGGTGATATTAACGTCATGCGTCTCACTAAATGAGGACAAACAACATCTCCAGAACTGCTCCGAGGGTTACTTCAAGAGCATTTGATTGTTTCATTTGAGTAAATCTATGTATCATTTCATGTACACGCAGAACTGTAAAGGTATTCATGGCAGGCTGTCAAAATAAACGTTCTGTTTGGACACGGCAGCAGAAATATATTACTATTGTTCAGTAGAATCTACAAAATTTATTATTTTATATTTTAATTATTATTTATATCCAATTGTATTATAAAATCCCCTTTATTTTCCAACAATAAAATGAAATCTTCATTAATTAAAAGACAAATGATTTATAACAAAAAATAAATAAATACACAAAACATTTTCAGAGCTTAAAAAATGATAAGGCTATTGTAAGAATAAATAATAATGCACTAGTGTAAATGCAACATAACTGATGTGTAAACTAAAAAAATCTGAACTTTATAAAAACTAATTTGCACGGATTCATTGTGGATATATTGGATATATTTTTTTCTTTGCAGTGGCTCAGGAGGGGAGGTTTTAAGTCTGTACTGTATAAATGTCAACAAGCTGAAAAAATTTAATTTTTTTCAAGGTATCGGTATCGTAATTTTTAAAATGATACCCAGCCCTAGTCCTGACACCACTGGTCTCAGTGTGTCTCACGCCAGGACATATCTCCTGAAGCAGTAAAGTCATACCGGTGTAGAGCGACAGTAAATGAGGACAGAATTATCATTTTGAGGTGAACTGTTCTCTAAACTGCTGAGACTAGAGTGAATGCAAAAGTGAGAATGCAGACGTACGATTTCTGCTGTGTGCCCTCTAAACGTGTAGAAACACTTTCCTGTTTCAGCACTCCACAATTTGCAGGTCTTGTCAAAGGAGCCTGTGGCAACTTTGTCTCTGGGAGAGAACACAAGAGAGAGCAAATGAGAAAGAGGGCAGAGAGAGAGGAAAAAAAGGACAAGGGCTCCTGTTATGACTCAAAGTGACAAATGGTCCCATTGTAATAACAACACCAGTTACCCTGCCGTGCCCTAACCCTGCAGAAACAGTCAGAGAGGTGACTGAGAGCTCAACGCTCAAGAGCCCTGCTGTTACCCGTAAGGGTTGTTGAAGGCGATGGCATACACAACGTTCCTGTGACCCTCCAAAGTGTGCAGCTCCTCTCCGGATGCGGTGTCCCATATTTTACAAGTCCTGTCATAGCTTCCGGTTATAAAACTGCAAACAGACGGAAAGTGAGTGAGAGAGGCAGAATTAGAGGCAGGGAGGGGGAGCAGGCATGTGAGCACAGCTGATAAACTCACCTCGATCCTGATTTATTGAAGGCTACATTTGTCAGAGGCAAGAGGTGAGCCTGAAGGGCCTGTAGAAGAAGACAGAGAAGATGAATACTCGAGGGGGATGCACTTAACCACATTAATTCATTTCAGATCTATAAGCTTGACTGTTTATTTCTATACATAATTACTCTGGCTTTGATGTACAAAAACAACAGTTTGCCCTCTGCTGCCACCTAGTGGGTAATATCCATCTACCATTTGTTAAGCAGAGTAAATGTCATTAGAAGGCATTTACTTTGGCGGGTTTGGTATATGTAATTGCGGTGCTAATGAACAATAGCTGGAGAATTGAAGTTTGGCTAAATCTATGATGTAATGTTCAATTATTAAATATTATGGATTCTCACCAGTCTTGCTGTGTGACAAATGAATTAATACAAGTACAACTGGCATGTCTCTAAATGATAAAAAAGGAAAAACAAAAAATAAATGTGTAATGAATATAAAATAAGTAGCAACATGCAGTTTAAAGGAGTAGTTTCCCCAATAAATGGAGTTTTGCTTAAAGTTTACTCACCCTCAGGCCATCCAAGATGTAGATGTTTTTTAGTTTTTTTTTTAGTCTGAACTGATTCAGAGAAATTTGGCATTACATCAGTCACCAGTGGTTTCTCTCTCCAAAGTGTTGGGTTAAATATCACAATATTCAACAAGTAATCCTTAAAACTTTATTTTACAGTATTTTGCACTTACATGTACTTACCTAAGAAAGTACTTGCAATATAAGGCAACCACATGGGGTAGGGTTAGGTTTAGGGTAGGTTAACCAAGTTATTACCTAGTTATAGTAATTGCTTTAATAAGGGCATAGTATGTAAATTAAAACAGGACTGTAAAATTAAGTGCTACCAAACGCAAGTCCATCATTTAACATCTCTTGAGGCCAAAAGCTGCATGTTGTTCCACCACTGAGATGTTTTAACTTCAAACATAAGTTACTGGACAACATTTCAGTCAGTAATCAATAGTGATACTTCCTCTAGTGAGAAAATCCACCCACATGAATGTTTACAACTAATGCTTTATCTGTGTGTATTTCTCTCCTGATTCAGACAAACCACTAGAGAAATGAAAATTTAAAACAATGGATTTGTTTCTTACAAACATGCAGCTTTTTTACTTAATGAGATGTAAACTGATGGACTGGAGTGATGTGCATGATGTTTTTATCAGCTGTTTGGACTCTTGTTCTGACGGCATTCACTCCAGACGATCCATTGATGGAGAAAGAAATGGAACGCTAAATTTCTCTAAATCTGTTCCCATGAAGAAACAAACTCATCAACATCTTAGATGGCCTAAGGATGAGTATATTTTCAGTAAATTAACATTTTTGGGCAAACGATTCCTTTGATTTAGTTTCTGATGAAGTGTAAGACTGCAGAACACTGCTGTCACTGTATTACCCAGAGACTAACATTAGACAGATGCAAAACAGATCAAATATGCATGACCCAAATATAATTATGCATGAGTGGTCAGTTTTTATTAGTACGTTACCCTGAAAAGGTAGAACTTGCGGTCATCTTTTTGGCTGACTTTCTCTTGTAGTTTGCAGATCAGGACTTTAACCTGCTCGACGCAGGATGAGGTGATGAGAGGTTCAGCTGCTCGGATGTCTGACAGTAACTCATTCACATCAGTCCTAGAGAAGGAAAACAATAGACTCTTGTATAAAGATATAGACTTGCATCAGGTATGTAGTCACTGTCAACAAGTAAAGTGTACCCTAGACATCACGAAAGGAAGAAATTGTCTGTGTAGTTATGAGTAGTCATACTTACTCGGGAGTCAGGTTTAGCAGATCGATGGATTTCGTCCTGAGCTGCCCTCCTTTCTCATAGTCCAGGAATATCCCTGCACAGTAACAGCAAAACGAAAAGCGAACCAATCGAACTTTTGCAGGGTCAAACTGAACCAGGTACTCAGCAAAACTGTTCTAGATGTATAGTGTGCGATATTAAAGTGTACATATGTGTATTACCTGGTGGGTAGTATCGTATGTGTAGCCGTTTCAGCCTCATCACGACACTGAAGACTGTCAACAAACCGTTACTAAGGTAGCGAGACACACATGCTACGTAACGCGCACGTTCTGTGTGTTTTTGCTGTGCATGTTTAGTAAGGAAGCACGTTCTGCAGTTAGGATTAAAACAAAAGAAGATTGGATTATTACTTTTTTATGCAGCAATGGTCATTAAACCTCTGTGCAGTGTTCATGCTATTCCAGGACTCCAAATGACTTTTTATTATTTAAGCAAGTGTCCCCTTCATCTAAATGACGACACAACCTTTTCACACTAACTACATCTGCAAAACCAAAACAGAACAGAAATGTTAATGCCTAATTATATATTCATGTAGTAGTCACTCCGGATGTTGCATCTCTATTTAAAACTGTTTTATTTAAACATGTTTTCCAGTAAATTGCAGAAATCTTAACACTAAAACATGACACATTGATGAAACTCACCATGAATGAAATCAAGAAATGTGGAGTGGTTAATTTTGAATGCGTACGTTTTCGTTACTTCATACGAAATCGCGACCTCGTAGAATAGTTTTATTTTCTGCATGAGATCGGGTTGAAATAATTGCTAATTTTTCATATTAATTTATTTTTAAAAAACATTTGAAAATGTTACATAATATTTAGTGCACACTGCAGATAAAGAGCCTTAATTTTTCTGCAAGACCTTTGGTCATATATCTGTAGTTTGCTTATTTTTTTGTAACTGCTTTAAAGTAATATAGTAAGAAGTTATACAGATATACATTTAGTTTTTTTCCATTGACACAAATACACACACATTCGCACACACCAATTAGGGCATATATGCACACAGATCAAAGTCTCCATCATAAATATATTCATTTCCCCACCTTGCACAGCTCCATGTTGAAATCAGGGACTGGACTTGGCTTATTTTACACAGGAGAGAAAAAACACCAGACCAACAGCTACTGGACCTAAAATGAGAGACATCATTGTGTGGTTGTGAAAATACAGACAGGCAGCTAAGAATGAATTTTTGGAAGAAAATGAAGAGCTCAGACTGGGTCTTCCCCACTGTCTTGCTCTCTCTTTATGGTTTCTTTGCCAACTGCAGACCGGCAGAGCCTTTCCTGACTCCTTACCTGGTGGGACCCAAAAACATCTCTGAGGAAGTGGTGAGTGTTGGGTTTTGCTTTGTTTTATTTTCAACAATATTGTTTAAGGGCTCTGACAGATATAACAATAAAAAAAAAATAGTGCGAAACAAGGACACACAGTAGAGTTTACATCATAATATACTAAGCATTTAATATTGCATTTACCCCCGTTAGGAAATCCCAAAGAATGTCTGTGTTAACTGTATTTTGTTAGCTTGTATTATAGTAAGTGCCATCGAAAACACATTACCTTACTCAAACCTTTCTCTGGGGTGAATCATATTATCAGTTCTAAAACCTCAGGATCTTATAATTTAACTAAAACTAGTCAAAATATTGGTTAAGCGCATTAACTTCCTCCATTGATTACTACAATGGTGACGCCATGCTCATGGTCTTATCTCTTACGCAATATACCTTGAAGTAGCCACACTGATTTGAAATCATTTACCTAAACGTTTCCTTCTGTTTCTTATTCAAATGACCAAAAACAATCTTTTTTTCACTTATCCAGGTAACAAACTACCTGTTCCCGATCTGGACGTACTCATATCTGGCCGTGCTCTGCCCGATCTTCCTATTGACAGACTTGCTTAGATACAAACCTCTAATTGTAACCCAAGGTCTATTTCTTGTCACAAATTACATCATTCTGTGTTTTGCTACTAGTTTAGCTGCTCTGACCTACCTACAGTTTAACTTTGCTATGGTGACCTCTACCGAAGTGGCCTATTTTTCATACATCTACAGCGTCATTCCTCCCGAACGCTACCAACGGGCCACAGGCTATGTACGCAGTGCCATGTTGACGGGATATACCTTTGGAGCCACATTAGGACAGCTATTAATTTCACTAGCTGACACAAGCTACTTCCATGTCAACACTGTCACTCTGGGTATAATGTCAGTGGCTTTCTGTATTTCTTTGTGCCTGCCAATGCCTCAACAAGGAATGTTTTTTAAGAAGAAGGTGGAGGTGTCTACGGACACACTGAATGAGGTTACAGATGCATTTAAGGGAGAAACGGAGCTAGGAAACCAGGCTACAGCAGCATGCTGTGATTGGGGGAACATTAAAACCTCTGCAAGACAAATGTGGGAGAGTCTCAAGGAGTCCTACTCCTCCAGAAGGCTGGTGCAGTGGTCCCTCTGGTGGTCTTTGGCTACAGCTGGATATGGACAGGTCTTTAACTATGTCCAACTGATGTGGGATCACATTGAGCCCTCCAGTACATCCTCTGTGTATAACGGAGGAGTAGAGGCGGTCTGCACACTTGTAGGTGAGGCATCTTGTGGAGTATTTTAGTAGGTAAAAATAAAAGTGGAAATATTTAGGGTAACGATGCAATAGAAGTACCATTTTGGTTTCCCGGCACCTTTCAGTAAAACATTCTTATAATAACAAATTTTTTCTTTGTGTGAAAAATATGTTAATGAATTACACAATTATTTTTTTATTTTTTTATTCATTAAATTTTTTTTTTTGCCATTTGCATCCATAAAAATCTATAACATCAATGGAAAATTTGCATTGTTGCATTCTCAAAACAATTTTCTTTAATCACAACAAAAAATGAAATGAAATAAAATTGAGTTTAAATTCTATTTAATACAAAAATAGATATTTCTAAAAAAATGCTGGGAACCAAACCAAAGTTGCTGGTAGCCATTGATTTCCATGTATCTGGGGAAAATGTGAGTAGATGATGACAAAAAATATATATATATATATATATATAATTTGTTTTATTTTTTGAGGTAAACTATCCCTTTAAGTGTGCAAAGAACCTTTTTTCCGCAATAAAGACATTTTGTGGGTTCTTCACTGAATCATAGATGCCAATAAGGAAACCTTTAGAAGAAAAAGACTTTACTTTTAAGAGTATCTGAGACTCCATGACTTAATTATTCATAAACACTATCAGAAGTGTAATAAATCCTTTATTGTTATATTATATTATCAGAATTTGCCTAAAGGTAAAACACAATAACAATAATGTTTCAAAAAGGGCGTTTTCACAGTGATGCAATAAAAGAATCATTTTGGGTTCCCCAAATAACCTTTCAGTAAAACATTGTTTAAAAAATATCAAGTTTTTTTCTTAGTATGAAAAACATATAATTAATATAAATAAAGTGTTTTATTGGCATCTGGTTCCATTAAGAGTCTAACATCTTTGGAACCTTTCCATTGTTTCATTTTAAAAAAAAGTTCTTTGAGGAACCCAAAATCACTTCTATGACATCACTACAAAACCCCCTTTTAGAGTTACTTCTGCTGAACACAAAAGAAGAATTTCAAAGAATTTTGAACACCAAACAGTTGGTGATAGCCAATAACTGTACTGAAAAAGATACTACAGATATGTCAATAAAATATAAACATTTTTATCTTTTTAAAACAACATGAGGACGACTTAACAGTGAACTATCCCTTTAAAAGTGTAAAGAACCTTTTTACACCAAAAAGTACCTTTTGTGTAATAGAAAGTTTTCACAGTTGTTAAAGGTTCCTCAATAAGAGGCCAATTAAGAAACTTTTAAGAGTGTATCTGAAACTTAAAGACTTCATTAACCATAAACACTATCAAAAGTCTAATAAATCCTTTATCTTTATAGTGAAAGATATCAAGAATACACCTAGCCGAACCAATCCTGCAGAGACCAATGCTTTATCCACACTGAATCATAATATGCATTGTGCAGAAGACTGTTAACGCTTAATTGTTATGCAGTTTGCATAGGAATTCAGCAGCCCAGTATGTGTGGGGGAAGATAATTTAAGCAATTACACCAGTAGGGGTTTGGTTAGTAGTCACTTTAATTACAGCAGAAGTGATTGTCTCTCAATTTTGATGCCTTGACAAGAAAATTCAAACAAAGGCAACATAAATGAGTGCCATACAGAATAAAAATGCGCTCTAAATGCATTTCCCCAATTTAATTGTTGCCCTGCGCTGTACCTCTTCTTTGTTCCCAGATTTGAAATCTCTTATTGTGATTGTGTCTTTCAGGTGCAGCGGCAGCGTTCTCAGTGGGTTATATCAGAGTGCAGTGGGGTGTGTGGGGTGAGCTCTCGCTGGGTGTTTTCTCTGCTGTAGGTGCAGGGTGTGTCTTTCTCATGGGCCTCACCAACAATATCTGGCTGTGCTATGCAGGCTACGCTATTTTCAAAGCGTCATACATGTTCCTCATCACAATCACAATGTAAGTTAGTCAAAAAGAAAAAGAATGCATGTATTTTTTCTTTAACTCTTAACGTTTTCCCCTGTTTGTTGCAAGGTTTCAGATAGCAGTTAACCTCTCTATGGAATGTTACGCTTTAACGTTTGGCATTAACACTTTTGTTGCTCTGACACTTCAAACTATCCTTACTGCTGTTGTGGTGGATAATTCAGCCCTGGGACTGGACATTAGGACACAGGCAAGCGCTCACTACACTGAACTTAAGGGAAAAGTTTATGAAACCTGTACACAAAATATAATACAAAATCTTTTTTTTTATTAAAAAAATGCATTTAATGCAGATATTTAGTTTATTTGAATAAACCAGTTTAAATGTGTGACTTTTGTGTGTTTTTTTTTTTGTCTGTTACAGTTTCTTGTTTATGGAGGTTACTACAGCACCCTCTCTGTGCTCTTCCTCTTTCAAGGCTTGTACAGAGTTAGTAAGCATTGCCGCAAATCTGCAGAAGAAACAAATACAGACCGGCCATCCTCTGCCCTGGAGGATAAATATGGATCAGACAGACAGGATCTTGGTCCACAGTCACCACCACCCAATATTAAAGAACAATCAGCTTTATAAGTTACAATCACAAGGTTTTTGTTTTTAAATGTTGTTATTACAATACCAGAAAGCTGTACTGTAAGTGATTGTTTATTATGTACAATTATTTATTCACTCGGTATATTTGCATATACTGTTCTGTGATTTCATTTCCTGTTTACGGTTTAAAAAGTGAGTTGTTTTCACATAGCATTCCAAACGCTACGTCAAAAATAATAATAAAAACAAAACGTTTCTTGTGTAAATTGAGCGTTTCAGAGATGGTAACGTTAAGCCTTGTAATCAAGTATCGCAAGTCTATATAGTTATAAACAGAATTAAACTGTTATACACACAGAAAAACACAGCTTGCTACGGCTACACGGAACGTCACTTCTGTAATGTAACACCGGAAGTTTTGAGACAAGCGGTTGGGAATAGAGGAAGTGACGTTAAGTAGTTGTAAAACGTTGCAGTCTAATAACTTTTTGCAAGAACAGTTATTCACATTCAATATTTAATAAAGCTTAACATTTTAGTTTTATTTAAATAGCCATTACAATGTCGTTTCGTAGTCAAAAAATAACAATAAATAAATAAATAAATAATCGAAGCAGTATGAGTCATTATAGTCCGATAAATCTAATTCAGTTATATCACATATATTCTAATAAAATAAGATACAACTGTGAATAACATAAATACTTACTATTTCCGTAAAAAACATAGACAAATAAGTAATATTTATATTACTTATTTGTAAGTAGTTTACATATATATTGCGAGCCTCACAATTTAAAAAAAAGAAAGAAAAAAGATAATCTGATGTCCTATTTCTCTCTTTTACAAATATCATAGCTTTATTTAAAATAAATAAATAAAAATCAAGTACATTGATTTGGCAGAGGCACTACGAGGAAATAGCGCGGTCGGCTGTCCAAAACTTCACTTCCCACAATTCCACGGGTCAGTGTTGCGTAACCGTCGGAACGTCTTCCAGGAGAAACTCTGCGGCCCAGACGACTTGGCAGAAACATCAAACACCTCGATTCTGAATGACACAAAATCCAACGGAGTTGCATATACGCGTCCGTAACGAGGATATAATCGATCGCAAGCGCTCGGAGGCTGGCTGTGGAAGAGATTCACGGTGGATTTGAGAACGCAAGATCGCGAGGGCCTATCAAATATGTCCTCTTCCTCGCAGGCATCTTCCAGGCGGCAATGGTGCTACCTTTGCGACCTGCCAAAGATGCCGTGGGCCATGATTTGGGACTTCAGCGAGGCCGTGTGCAGAGGCTGTGTGAACTACGAGGGCGCGGATAGAATAGAGCTGCTCATCGACGCGGCGCGGCAGCTCAAGCGAACACATGTGATGCAGGACGGCAGATCTCCAGGCCCGCAGCCCGGCGGTAAACACGCTCCCGCTGGTAAGGAGGGTCCTATGGACACAGGCAGACCGCCCTCCGAGCGATACGAACGGGGAAGGGGAGAATACGTGTCTGCCAGGCTGCCCAACGGGCTGCCCAGACTGGAAGATGGAGGTCCGCCTGAGGTTAGTAGACAGAGTCCTACTGCCAGGAGGACTTTAGTGGGGGCTGTGCCACCCAATTTAATGGCGCAAGGGCTCGTCGGAGCTCCTCATGGCCTGCTGACTGCCATGCCTGGTCTGAACGCCCGAGCCGGAGGTGCCCCACTGACCATTTCTGCCCCCATGTTAAACGAGCTCAGTAAAAGACAGGCCATAAGCATGGGGATGAATGTGGGTGTTGCGTCCTTCATGAGCCCGGAATTCGAAAAGGAGCTGAAGGAGAAGCAGAGGAACGCAGAAGCCATTGCAGAGCTTTCCGAAAGCGTCCGGAACCGTGCAGAAGACTGGGCTGGACGCCCCAAACACATGCGCGAGGCCTTGCACGGCCTTTCCAGCTGCACCCCATTCAACGTGCGCTTTAAGAAAGACCACGGCCTGGTGGGAAGAGTGTTCGCTTTTGACGCCAAGCTGATGGCAGAGTTTGAGCTGAAGGTCTTCATCGAGTATCCCTGTGGATCCGGCAACGTGTTCCCCAGCGTCTTATCGCTGGTCAAGCAGATGTTCCACGACTCTCAGAAAGACACAGGAAAGGTGATTAACTCGGGGTACAAGTACGTGGAGTATGAGAAAAAGCATGGCACCGGCGACTGGCGCCTCCTGTCGGAGCTGCTCAGTGATGGAGTGCGGGCGTTCAAAGACGCGCTGTCCCCAGAAACCCTCCCACAGCCTTACCTGGACCCCAGCTGCTCCATGTTACCCAGTGCCCTCTGCCACATCGGCCGTCCCACGCAGCCAAGAGTGCGCAGGCGCAAACACTCACCCGAACCGGATGGAGCCGAGAGGATGTCCTCAGAGGAGATGCGCCAGCACTGGCCGCATGGCGTGTATCCCGGATTGCCCGGCCATATGCCAGCAGCCTCACTAGCCAGCATGGGGCAGCCTCCTGAGGGCATGGGGGCGCACGGTAGTGACCCGTCGCCCATCTCTGCGCTCATGAGTGTTGCTGACAACGTCGGCACGGCCACCCAGTCCCCTAAAGATGCTCCGGGCAGCAGCAGCGGTGCCCACTCAGCCAACGTAGGGCGGCAGAATAGCGCAAGCCCTTCACCCGCGGGCGGTCAGCGGAGGCTGGCGTCACGCAACGGAGAACCATCTGCGGGAAGCAGCACGGGAGGGCCGACCACGACCGTTACTGCATCCCTCGCTGACCAGAGCGCCGTCATGGGAGGAGAAGGCTCTGGAGGAGCTGGAGGAGGAGGAGGCGCTCCTCTGTGCTGCACCATCTGCCACGAACGCCTGGAGGACACACACTTCGTCCAGTGTCCGTCGGTGGCCGGGCACAAGTTCTGCTTCCCTTGCACTCGGGACTTCATCTGCAGACAGGGAGCAGGGAATGAGGTGTACTGCCCAAGTGGGGAGAAGTGCCCTCTCGTGGGCTCCAACGTACCGTGGGCCTTCATGCAAGGCGAGATCTCTACGATCCTGGCGGGCGATGTAAAGGTGAAGAAGGAAAGAGACCCCTAACGGCCAGCAGCAGGTTTGACAACGTGCTTTTATTCAGAAAAGATGCATTAAGTTGATCAAAAGTAGCAATATTGTCTTTTATAGGTGATCAAGAAC
Organism: Enteromius viviparus; assembly: GCA_032353835.1. Lineage (NCBI taxonomy): Eukaryota > Metazoa > Chordata > Actinopteri > Cypriniformes > Cyprinidae > Enteromius > Enteromius viviparus. The sequence continues at coordinate 15,021,935 of JAUCNO010000318.1, forward strand.
TTTCTGTTCGTAAAAGAGTGCCCCACAAAAAAAAAAATAATCAGCCTAACATTGATTAAAAAATAAGAGATGTTTCTTGAGCAGAAAATCTGCATATTACAATAGTTTCTAAAGGATCATGTGACACTAAAGAATATAATAATAATAATGCAAAAAATTTAGCTTTGCTTCCCAGGAGATGATTATGTTTGAATAAATGTTCAACAGTTATATTAATATTACTGATTAAATAAATGCAGCCTTGGTAAGCATTTTGAATGAAATTATGTGTGCCTATTTAATTTATTGATGATATATGCAATGCAAAACCTTTTAAGTTACGTGTGTTATTGTCTCCCCAACAGAACTCAAACCTCACTCTGAGGGAGCTGCGATCCTGAGCCCTAAAGATGGCCGCTGGTTCGTGTGGCCCACAGCACTGAAGAGACGGCTGCTGGCGGGCAGGTCCTCTTCCTCCATCTACCCAGGCCCCCTCTTGCCTTTCGCTGTCTTCCCCCACCCTCCTCCTTTTCCTTCCCTCCACCGTCTCACTTCCGGGTGAGGCGACGGAGAACACAGCCATTTTTCTCTTTAGAGAAGCTCACGTATCAAACCCTCCAGCACTTATTTCAGATTTGTTGGCCCGCGTTGATTCTCCTGCAGCGCTTTCAGAACTTTAAGTCTGCAAACCAAAACCGTGTTGCATCAACTACGAGAAGAGAAACACACACACACACACACACATTTCAGAGATCCGTTGGGGTGATTTCCCAGAATGTGCTTCAAACCACCAGACAGATGCAGATTGTACAGCGGGAAGCTTGTTTGGAAACGCAGCTTCCTTTACAATCACAAAACTGCACCGACTACAGGCCCACTCTTGTTTTTGCTGTCGTCTATGCTGCATAAAACTGTTAAATAGTCCAGGAATATTACTAAGTGCTAAAAGCCCTTCCTTCAGACCGCTTCTTGATACAGCATGTATATTAGATATCTTTATGTTTTTTACTCCGTGTAGATTGTACAAGAATTATCCCTTTCGATGGTTATAGATGTGCAATCTCTAGATTTGATACTATGTTGCTTTATGTACCACTAAGTCTTTGAATGAATAGAAAACCAAAGATAGACATGCTGACTATTGTCGTATCATATGATGCTATAACATATATTTTTGTGGTAAAATGGTTTTGTGGCTTTCGTCAGATGACAAGGACGGATATGGGGAATGTTTTACATTGGGAACGTATATTTAAACCTTTATGGGTATACACACAATAGATTTTTATTACAAGTAAGCAGATCACTATATTTTCTATTGTAACCCATTGGCTTTTAAATCCTTGGAGGCGATGACTAGTTTAATATGACGACAGATCCGCTCTTTGTTTTTTTACATATGGTCCAGATTGTTTTCTTTCCATTTTTACATGTCAAAGGCATACTTTATGACAATTGTTTTAATGTAAAAGAGAGCCAGCATCTATTAGTAGACATGTAGTCTTGTTATACAGCGACCCCCAAACATATTCGGACGCTTCCAGATATTTTGGGTGCCGCTGTATGTTTGGTTCTCCATATTGTTTTGACCAGTCTGGTTTTATGACATTGGAAAATATATGACTAAATATATAAATGCACAAGTACTGTTCTGTAAAACCTTTGTTTAATCGGCATTTATGTTACAGCTTAAATTGTATTTAAATTAAATTTGACTTTTCACAAACCCTTCTGCTGTGTTCATTATATCTGCAGTTCAGTAGTTGTTTCTTGCAGTAGGACCTTAGATGAATTTAGTTTGATATGTACTGTACTTTCTTTGCAGTATACACTACTCACAATATTGTTATTTACATGAGTGCTTTTTTCTATTTGCTCTGAATTTTAATGGAATAAGTAAGTATGAGAAGAAACACCATTTTGATTAGTTTAATAACACGTGGGGCTGGGGTATGATCAAGTCTCTGCTTCAACTGGTCCCAGACGTGCTCTATGGGGTTCAGATACGCATAAAAGAACGTGCAGTGAATGAGCCGTGTGCAATAGCCAAATCTGTTTCGCGCTGACTGGGGATGCCTGCCCAGACCGTTGCACCTCCTCCACCAAAGCAAACCGTGTTCACCTCAGCGTATCGCTCACCTCGCCTTCTCACCATCATTTCTGTGCAAGGTGACAGGTTGGTAGACACTGCAAACGTTCACGGCGGTGTCTTGGTGTTAGTGGAGTCACCTGCAACAGAATGTTGAAAATGATGGTACATTGAAAAAGGTTGTCTTTTGGTATTGGCCCCAATATAAGACACACCTGTACACAATGAGACCATTACATAGAAAACACTAAATGAAGTGTGTCTTTCACCCCAATACATCACCTCCCTGTCCCAAAAATGTCTGAGGTGAAACAAAGTCTCCCTAACTTATAGTGAGTAGTGTGTTGGGCTTGGGTAACTGCAGAGTGCTGTGTGGAAACAGTATGACCCAATAAAAGGTGAAACTGCATTGGACTTTGAATGGATCATTATGAAAGTGTGATTATATGTAAACCTCACTGGGGTGTTTTTACATGTTCTGGAGATTGGAGAACTGTTCAAGGTTAGAGCATGTTTGCTATTTTAGCCACTGCTTATCTGCTTCATTTGTGAGGGGAAAGGACATTATTTCTAAAAAAACAGAGTAGGTTTATTTTCAGTATTGTCATACATATGTGACCCTGGAGCACACAAAAGCAGGCTTAAGTCGCTGGGGTATATTTGTAGCAATAGCCAAAGATACAATGTATAGGTCAAAATTATTGATTTTTCTTTTTTGCCAAAAATCCTTAGGATAGTAAGTAAAGATCATGTTTCATGAAGGTATTTAGTCAATTTCTTCATTTGGACAACTTTAAAGGTGATTTTCTCAGCATTTGGATTTTTCTGTACCCTCATATTCCAGATTTTCATATATTTGTATCCTGGTCAAATATTACCCTATCCATCCAAAACATACATCAACGGGAAGCTTATTTGTTCAGTTTTCAGATCATGTAGAAATCTTAATTTCGGAAAATTAACACTTACGATTGGTTTTGTTGTCCAGGGTCACATATGTGATGTTTGTTAGCAGTTAAACCAAATAACTTTATTAAATCTGTGACCCACTGCAATGAAATGTTAAAATGTCATTGGTTTTTATTTACTAAAAAAAGAAACAAAAAAGAAAAAAAGAAAGAAAAAATAATGTAAAAGAAAAGAAAAAATAATTATTTTTTAATCATGGCTAATATAATTTTCCTATTATAAATGTTCAATTATTTCCGTCACCAAAGAAAAACTGAACAAACCGCAAAATGCACACAAACTAAAAATGTGATTACAATTTAAATAAAAACGAAAAACAAGTGTCTAAATAATACTAATAAAAACAAACTTGAATCGCTGTAATGCAGAACTTTCTCCAGCAGATGGAGATATTCTCCCAACATCTCGCATCAGAAAGGGACTAGTACACAGAAGTTGGTAAACGGAGGAATTAAATGCTAAACAAAAAGCAATGTTCAATAAATGACGAATATCACTAAGCTTCAATAAGACAACAGAACATCATTTCTAACATAGTCATGAACTTTACAAAGTGTGTGTAAACCTACAGATATACTTTCCTATAGAATCCTCGAGCATATGCTATATATATATATATATAATACGTTATGACAGAATCGAATCAGCTTAATTATTGGTCCTCATTGGTCAGATGTGGAACGTGGGCTACTCAATTAACTTCAGCAATAAATTAAATAATAGTTATAACTAATAATACAATATTCTAATTATAGAGTTATTGCGTAGACTGCGCTATTATAGGCTTTCAGGTTAATACTAGGATGCGATATTATTATATTGCAATAACCTGCATGCATGGTCTCTTTTTATATAGTTCTTGCGAGACATATGCTACTTCTTGCATTTATTTTTAACAGATTTTCACTCTTCCTGTCTGAAGTCTGCGTGTTATTCGAAGGTCGATGCGTGTTTGAGACCATCATTAATGACTCACTGCTGTTTGACGATCTCAAAAGTCTTAAGACACGTTTCTAATATTCTGCTTCCTCCATTAGCGTCACCCATTAAGACTATTGTTATCCAATTATAGAGGTGTTAATGAACGATGCGCCGCTGCATTGGCATGAGAAGCGCTGAGACAGCAGGAGGATGCTCAGATGTGTGTTCGCCAATACACCATCTCAAGACACTGCGGGATTACTGAGAAGAAAAGTGTGCCGAGCACTAGATAGACACGTTTGCAAGTTCGCAAGACATCGTTTTAGGACATTTTACACCTCTAGGATCTAGACTTAGGATAAGAAACAAAGGCAGTGAAAAAATCCAGTCGCAAACATTCTGATCTGATGCCGGCTGGCTATCATAAAATTATAAGCAAATAATTGGAGGGATTCTGTGAATAATTTTAGTTAGCTAATGACATATAGATAGACATTTGGTGCCACCATTGGGGTGTGGGAACATCCCATAAAGTTGCATTTTGGGGGTCAGGTCTCTCCTAATCCTGTCGACCCCCCGCCAATTGATCAATTACATCTCCATTCATTAGCCATTAGGAAATGCATTGACATTGTGATGTTCCTGTCTGCGCCTAACAACAGATGTGTATTCACAGATACAGTCGCGCATCTCTGTTGCTGCAGCTTCACGAGTCATTTCAAGCCATGAAAACTTTGCTCATATTAATATTTTATGAGGAGAAGTGTTTAAAATACCTGTCCAAGAAAAACGTGCACGTCCGACCACTGTAAACTCGCAAATAATGGTGGTTTGTTTGAAACAAATAAGAAGAAAATATAATTAAAAAATTATAAAATGGTCAATAAAATAAGAGAAATATTAAACTAAAACGAAAAATGAGGAAAGACAGTTTTGTCGCATCATATTCACATTTTATTTTTAGCAAACAAATTTCAAACAATTTGTTGCATTTGTTGTTTTTAGTTGTTTTAACGCACTCCCTCTGGTTTGAAGCATGAGATCATCTTTTTTAAATCTCGAGAATTAATCACCGTGCACCTTAGCTTACTGTGGACCCCTGCCGTGATGAGTTTAAGCCCTGATGAGCTTATGCCACCCTGAACACATCACTGATGACAGATGAAGCCTTAAATGATCGACTGATGACGATAAATCAAAAGCAATAGCTACTATTCACATGCCATCGGTCATGAAAAAAATACCTTACTAGAGAATAAAGCCAAATTACTTTACAATCTCTAGCACTCTATAGACTCTATCTATAGCTAGCCTATAACGCCAAATTTACACTGCAAAGGTGGAACAGAAGCGCTTCTGTCACAAATGCATTTCCACAGCAAATGCACCTTTGTGGAGCTTGATAAGGGCAGCCTGACTTGTGCCTTCTGTAAGTTACAACAGAGGCCCTTCTCCATTTCATTCAATTCCATTCATTTTCATCGTAGGCCTGAAGTTGTCTGGAATGACAATTGAGATTGACGCGTCGGCCGGCCAATATACAGAACAGCAGGGGGCAGGGGAGTCCTTTAGGGACGTCTTCCTGAGTCCCGGGGCCTTTGGGCGGTCCCTCACCTGCGCCTGTTTAAAGCCTGAGGTGAGGCTTTCCTACATTACTCACCACAGAGACCTGCCGCCGTCTCCACGACAGCTTCACTCTGGACTTCTCAGGATTACTTGAAAATGTTTACGGGTCCTGCCACGCAGAAAAACTGAGTGAACCAAGTCAACTAATCATGAGAAAACATCTCACTGATCCACGGAACTGAAGACCACAGAAGAGCTTCATTTTTTGAAACTTTTTGTTACAGTTCATGCTGTAAAATTGCGTGGAATTACAAAGTGTGCCGTCTCGAAGGACCTTGTTTTTTTTAAGAAACCCTGTAAAAAAAATTTTTTTAATTAATATACGTTTAGTCTTCTGTCAATATCGCGTTTCTTACCAGTTACAACTTTATTTGGGGATGTTGAGCTCCGTGAAGATGGAATCTCATGAAATTCCAGAATGGAATGCTTTCTACAGTGAGGCAAGTGAGGTAAGTTCGAGAAAATCTTTAAAATTATTTCCTTTAGATAATATTATGTATTCCCTATATATGTACTAGATAGACAGATACATAAAAGTAACATTTAAATATTGCAAAGTAACCTTTAAATATTACATTTAAATGGTTGCGCGATAAAAAAAGTATTAATCATACTTTATTAATATATTATATTTAAGTGTCGACATTTAGCTTTCGATTACATTTCGATATTAATTTCACGTTACAGTCTTGTGTGGCATTTTTGCATATTGACAGATCCGACAAAATATCTTTCTTTGTGAATTCAATTAAACATGTAGGCCTTAGTTCATTTATAAAGCAGCACTAACTTCAAATGTTCTTCTCCATTCTGGATTTGCGCGTTTGCGTTTACTGTTATTTCTGACGCAAACAGTGCGTGAGACTGCAATTGTTATTTTTAGTTTAATTCGATTTATGATATTCTTTCTAATTAATCTTAAAGGAGTTAAAAAAAACATGGACCCATGATGTCAGTTTAAATAATAATGCGTTTTCTGTTAAACGAAATGAAGTGCTATATAGCGTAGTTCCAATGTATTTTTTAAAAAAAGCCTATGTGAAAAAAATTTGTGTGTTTATAAATTATAAGACTTTGCTTGTGAGTTGACGACAAACATTAATGTCCTGTGGTTTTTCTCTTTCAGATGTACTCCTCTCCGAGCGCCATGAACTCAGTGAGCAGCTTGAACAGCTACATAAATCTGAACTCGGCCTGTTCCACATCCAGCATGAATATGGGCTATCCCAGTGCAGGTCTCAACAGCAGCCCATTGAGCAGCATGGGTGGAGGCCCCAACCACATGAGCCTGTCCCCTGTCGGCTCCTCTCTGAACCCCAGTCCTCTGACCCAGCTAGGCTCTTCTGCGTCCTCCCTGGGTCCCCTCTCACATTACCAAAGCATGCCACCAATGTCCCAGATCAGCTACCCCTCTCCTACCTCTCTCAACCGGACTAAGGAGATGCCAAAGCCCTACCGTCGCTCGCTGACCCACGCCAAGCCACCGTACTCCTACATATCTCTCATCACGATGGCCATCCAGCAGTCCAACAGCAAGATGCTGACGCTCAATGAAATCTACCAGTGGATCATGGATCTGTTCCCGTACTACCGCGAGAACCAGCAGCGCTGGCAGAACTCCATCCGCCACTCTCTGTCCTTCAACGATTGCTTCGTCAAAGTGGCGCGTTCCCCCGACAAGCCCGGCAAGGGCTCCTACTGGGCGCTCCATCCCAATTCCGGGAACATGTTCGAGAACGGCTGCTACCTGCGTCGCCAGAAGCGCTTCAAGCTGGAGGAGAAATCTGGGAAAAAGAGCTCGGCAAAATCTCAGGAGGGCGGGAGCGGCACCAAGGGAAGCCACAGCGGTGAGGGGATTCAAGAAGAGCACAGTCCCGCCACCGGCTCCGAAGGGGCCGACTCTGCCCATTCGGACAGCTCCCATGCTTCGGAGGAGCAGCAGAGGAGCCTGGTGCAGCTGGATTGCCCGTCTCAGGCCCCCAGCCTTTCGCACAGCTCGCCAGTGCCAATCCCGTCTTCGGTGTCCTCCTCCATGCCCCCATCCGGCTCACACCTGCACTCTCAGGGAATGGGAGGCAGCCCTCATCTGCTGGCCGGCCCCATGCAGCACCTGGATCTGCAGAACGACCCACTGAAGTCCATGGACCCCCACTACAACTTCAACCATCCGTTCTCTATCACCAACCTCATGTCCAACGAGCAGAAGATGGACCTCAAGTCGTATCAGGACCAGGTGATGGCTTACAACAGCTACACCACCACTTCTCCGGTGGCCACCAAACAGATCTATGACAGCGCAGGTCCATCCGCCATTGACTCTGGTGCATACTACCAGACCCTCTACAGCAGGTCTGTCCTCAATGCATCCTAATGTGTTTAACAGCCATTTGAACTCTACAGACTCTTAAAGGCAGGACTCTTGCATCTTCAACACAGAACTTGCTTTGCCATTGATAGCTAAGCTTCGGTTCCAGCACTCTTAAAAATAAAGGGGGTTTTCACAGCGATGCCACAGAAGAACCATTTTTTGGCTGCTCAAAGAACCTTTGAGTGAACAGTTCTCAGTGTGAAGATTCTCGAAGGTGTTCATGGACGATGAAGGTGCCCACAAATAGAGTGTGCTGAGAAAAGTGCTGAAGCTTTTTATTTCCAGAAGCTAATTTAATTAACGTATATTCAGGAACTAAATGTTCTTGTTTTGGATCTAACACAGAAGATGTATACAAATGATGCCACGTGTATATACTGTTTTGGGGAAGCTGGAGTCTGGCATTTATTTATGAAGGGAAGAATTTAATATATCTCGTATGATTTTGTGTTGTGAAGTTACGTTAACAATGTGATAATAAGAGGACGTGAGCGTGATTGCGGAAGCGTTTGAGTTCAGGTTACTGCTGTGAGCAGGTGTTACTGTGTTACAGGGAAACTCTCCTGTTTTGTGTTACAGCATAACGCATGAAGTGCACTAACATACAGTGTACGTGTATGGAGAGTGTGCAGCATGATGCTTGTCCCTGTAGAGAAGCAGAAGAAAATACTTTTTTACTCTTGGCCATGAAGTCATTTTGTATATTCTGGAGAGTTTTGTGTTAAGTATAAATAGAGATAAAAGTTTGACAAGGATGGATAAAACTGTGGTAAATCCAACTATTTCCCTCTTTTAGAAATACTGGCAATAACATGCATGACAAAGAGGTCGAAGATGTTTCCAGTGTGCCTCATGGTCTGCTCAGCTCAGCTGAAGCTGTTAGTAAGATCAATGCACTATAAGGGCCATTTCCATACAATACTTGCACTAGTGACCTCTCTGTTCTTCACTGCTGGGGAGGGGTGAGATCGTTTTGTTACAACAATGCTTTGTAACCAGCCTTTTATCAGAAAATCATACAGACCCCATTGAACTTGCCATGATGTATTTTTGTAAGATCTCGTCATTTCAAAATCACCCTCAGAGACACATCAAAGCCACGTGAATAATAAAAAGGTTGTCTCAAGCCATCATGTCATTTACAAATTTCTTGCAAGTGCTTTGTAGGAAAGCAGGTCAGAATCGATGTTCTTGTACTGTTTCGTTTATTTAAACCCAGCTTTTTGGCCATTGGGCTTAGAAGATAAGTGTCTTAATATATATATATTGCTTTATTTGGTTGATTGTTTCATGGTATGTTCTTAAAGTTTGTTATGTTCTTTTCTTATTAAAAAAAGCCTCATATATCCTTTGGAGTTCTTTTCGTTATTACATATCCTTTCCAAGTAGAAATGTGACTGTTTTCAAATGTTTTTAAAAATGATTTTTAAATACATATAATCTTAGGACAGCTTGTAGTTTTACAGGTGTTGTGTTTCCTGATGTTTCCCTTCACATTTATTTTTGTAGTGCAGAAATAATCTATATTACCAGAACTACAGCATACTAAGAATTGTAAGGTGTAGACATACACTGTAGCCCAGTTGAGATTGGTTTTGTATATTTTGCACTATTTGAGATCAACACAATTACTAGATTTAAACATGTGTTAATGCAGCTCGAGCGATGCAGCCAAATGATATAACTTGTAATGCAAACTTTTGTATAAAGTGAGAAAACAGAAGCATGCTTAATAGTAAATTGTCTAAATAAAACTGAAGAGCGACATTTCCAAGACCCTTACTGTAAAACGAGCACGCTGAGCAATATAATTTTCCATATACAGTTTCCATCTGCCAGGATAATAACCCTATCATCTTTTATTGTCCCTAGAGCATCCGGCAATTAATCATTTATACCTGAAGAACTAAAAAAGTTCACAGAATCATTTCTAAACATGCATTTTGTTGTGTTTCTTCTTTTTCGGTGTGAAATATCCCACCCTCTCTGTTTTTGTCTGGTCACTTCTCTCTTGTGAGATTAATGGCGGCAGAACTCTGAAGCCATGGTTCAGCTCAGTGTTTTTTGCTTTATCACAGAGAGCTGTGAAACCATTCTCTCTTGTCGCGTCACTCTGGAGAGTTTTTTCAAAGCCAGAGCGGATCGCATGCAAAAGTGAGGGAAGGATGAAAGATAGACGCGGCAGGAGAAAGAGTAGACTCTGCCCTGGGTCTCCTGGTGGGAATCTATAGTAGCTATTTCTTCATGAGAAACACAAAGGGACCTTGCTGCTGGGGCCTGAGCCTGATAAGATACGCCAATACGCCACTGATATGGTTTCCACGGTGACACAATGGCAAATTAAGGACAAGCAACAGAGGGCCCTTCCCATCATGACTAAACCGGAACGTACCTTTTCCTTTGTGACCTAATTACAAACTTCGTCAGTAGGGTCCCAAACAACATTGGAACATTTTCAAAATATGTTCCATTTGGTTCCACAGATAAAATAAAAAGTCATTCAGGTTTGTAGCATCATGACGGGGAGTGAATTATGAAAGAGCTGTCCCTTTAAAGCCATTTTAGTGAAAAAAGTCCACTTTAAGACACTCAAAAATATGTTTAAAGGAACAGTTCACCCAAAATTTCAAGCTCTGCTGAACATAATGGAAGTTATTTTAAAGAAAGTTTGTAACCATGCTGGTTTGAGTCCCTATTGACATCCATAGTATTTTTCCCCCTATTATGGAAGTCAATGGTGACCAAAAAGAGCCTGGTAACAAAATTAACATAATGTTTTTGGACACTTAAGTGCATGTTATTTACAATTAAATGAACATTTATAATAGTTTAAAATTCATATTAAATGCAGTTAGTTTAACTTTAGACTGCTAACCACTTAAGTACATTTTTATATGCAGTTTCTATTGTGTTTGAAATATGGTCTGAGAGTTTATGTTAAACTGAAATATACTTAAATGTCATTGAAAAGGTGTATGCATTACAGGTTTCAATAGAAACTTTGCACATTTCTGATAATAAAGTAGCAGTTTAGAAACACGTAAAATATGTTAATAACATGCTACAGTTAAAATTATAATCTTTATATGTGGTTTATTAACTTTTTAAGTGAAAGTGTCCCCCTTTTAGTGCACTAAAGTGGCCTTCTGTTTAATTAATATATTATCCGGTAGTACAGATTAAAACAACAACAACAACATAAGCCCTAATAGTGTCATACAACAAACCACAGTGCAACAGGTGCTACACAGCACTCGTGGCGTCTGTCTTTTACTGGACACTGTGAAGGTGAGCAATAACTTCCGTTCTTACAGTATTAATCCAGGCTGTTATGAGCCATATTCTGCTGATAGGACACCAGACGCTGATAAGAGACATTCGTGTAAAAAATCATTTTCATCTCTTATTGCTTCCTTAGTCTTGCCACGTTTTTTGATTAGCGTCTGCCACTTTTCAAAAGTGAATTGGCCAAATGCAATAGTTAACCCTCATGTTGTGTTGGAGTTTCACAAAAATGTGTTTTGGGTTTCACCGATGAAACAAAACATCACACAGGGTCACTATGATCAGTCAGTTCCAAATAGAAATACAACACTTGTGCCAATTGAAAGAAAATAATATAGCTGCTTAATATTTAGAGATTCATAAGCTTTTTTCTTTTTGACAGGGTATTCGGTAAAAGATTTGTAGTACTGCAAGGATATATGGAATAAGGAAAAGGAGAGCTAATGCACGCACTTGAAGATGTATTATGCAAATGATGAGCGCAGCATCCTTAACTGTATCCTGTAGGAGAGGTGTGCTTTGTTGACTTTAGCGGGCGTTCTTTAAAGACGTGCTTATGAGCCTCACGGAGCAACAACCTGTTCAAGCCACAGGCGATTGCTTAGGTGTCAGGTTATTTCAAGGTGTGCCCTGAAGCGGATGGATTTAAACTTTCTTTTCTTCTTTTCCTTCATGAGTGATGACGTTTGAGTCATTTATGATGATAAACCAGCCATTTGCATATTAGTCATTAGGAGCCTGTCATTCATTTGAAGCATTTGCATACCAATAAAATGGGCTTTTTCTGTAATGGAAAGTAGAAAGTGACTTTATTATGAGAATGACTGGTAAATGATGTGGTTTTGAGTGAACTGTTATGTCACTTAGAATGAAACCAAATAATTAAGGTGGGTGGGACCAAATGTCTTTGCAAAACCCATGTTGATATGCTTCTCAGTATTGCATGTGCCTTGAGTGTTTTGTCTTGCTGCAGTTTTTCCTGGGTATTTTTGTTTTAAACCATCCGTGAGCTATTTTTGAGCACGAGTTACTGTCACTCCATTGGCTCTGTCTACAACAGGTTTCGGTGAAGAACCTGAGCCAGCAAAAGAACATAAACAAGAGCGGGAAAGAGCGAACGTGTGTCACAGGGAGCATTCATAGTGTGCAGGTTAGAGGCAGATAAAGGGCTGGACTTTGCTCTATGGCATGCTGTGGGTGAAGGTAAAATGGCTGCTGATTAGGCCAGACAGAGACAACGACAGCCGAACAGCATGATTAAATTTTCCTTTCAGAGGCAGATTGATCTTGGCTTGATCACTGTGTCAACAAAACAGGGACCTGCTGTTCTCGTCACTGTATATAGGCCTCGTAGACGCAGTCAAATGCAGTCTGTCAATGGAGTCGGTTTATACCTTAAACGCACACATTATTAAACGCTCTAAAGTCGTCACATAGCTCTGCTGAAATACCATCTTGCTTTTCTGTTGAAATCAGAGTTGTAAAAAGTACACATTCACATAAGTAAAGTCAGTTTACAAGTGAAAAAAAAACTAAATGATCAGAGGCAGATTGATTATAAACTGAAATCCCAAAAGCTTTTCTAGAATGCATTTTAAAATGATCTGGTTTGGCATTACTAATGATGAGTATAAATATAATGAATTAAGGCATAGATAGGTCAAAGAGTTCGATGTTGAGGTGACTGTAGAGAGGCCTCTATTTGTATTTTACCAACTTGTTTGATATTAAGCACATTTAATTTTATTGTTGGCTGAAAAATTTAAAGCTGCACTAAGGAACTTTTGCTTAATGGTCTCTCGGGTAAACTCACAATTATGAGGAAAAAAAGTCAGAATTGTGTGATATAAACTTGCATATGTAAGTTATAAAGTTAGATTTGCGAGATATAAAGTCGCCATTATGAGAAAAAAAGTCAGAATTGTACAAAATTTGCGATTGTGTGATAAAAAGTCATAATTCTGAGAACATTTCAGTCTTTTTTCTTCTCAAAATTGGACTTTATAACTCCTAATTGTGAAGAATTCTGCGATATAAAATTCAGACTTTATCACTCGCAATTGCAACGTTAATTATTCAGACTTTTTTTCACAATTATAACTTTATAACTCTAAAAAGTACAAAAAAACAAGTTTGGAAAAAAAAGTCAGAATTGCAAGTTTGCACTACACAATTGTGAGAAAAAAATTCACAATAACCTTATTTTATTTTTTATTTAGTTTCTATTCTATCGCCATCTGTGCTTGAAGACTAAAACTACATGTCATTTACAGAGCTGTTTAACGCCAGTCCTGCTGCTTTGGCATAATCCAATGCTTTTGGAAGTCAACGATTACAGGTGATTACCATTTCAAAGACAGCAAGAAGAATTACATCAAAATATATAAAAATAAATTAATTAAATGAACCTTTCTCTATCTCATGTGTCATTGTGGTTCGTATCTTATGATGGTAACGACTCTGCCGCTTTATCTTCTCGTAGAGATTCTTGTTCAAAATGTCCATGTTAAACAAATTACACCGTTATATTAGCCGTACCTTCTGTGTTTACTTTCTGTGTAAACAAAGAAAAGCCAGTGATGTAGGCATTCAAAACTTAAATTAATAAAACCCCATCGTAATATTTCACGATAAGCAAGAAAATAAATCTGATCACGTTTGATTTGTGAGTTTTTATGTAGCCTGCTTGCTCAATGATGTCATTTCGTTCATTTTTAACCTAACAATCTTCCAGTGTAGCTTTCATAGCATGCAAACTTAGCTGGTCTGAATGAAATTATAACAAATATTCAGCAGGTTAAAAAACAATCATAAATTAGTGCCTATATACAGTATGTTAAGTGCATTGATTTCACCCCTGCTTTTAATCAGGTCAAACTATAAGTGAGCATGATTTTTATGTGTGTGCCTGACTTTCTGGTGGTAAAACCGACCCAGCTATGTTGAAACTGCTCTTTTGTGTGTTGAAGAAAAGGGGTTTATATGGGGCTTAAAGTCACATGGGGAAGGCTGAGATAGGTGTGAGTGTGTATTAGTGCTTTGGTGATTTACGAGGTCATGGATGGTGGTTGTCAAGTCAGGCTGTGTTGTCTTTTGGTCTAGTCAAGACTGACACTTTCTTCCTGATCTGTCCCCTTATGTCCACATGGACCCCAGATGTGCGCAGACATTCCTGTTGAGTTCATTCCCATAGTGTCTTCAAACATACACACAAACCCTCAAACCTCACCTTTGACCTTTCTAGATCACATAACTTGACTGAATTGATAAAGGCCTTTCGAAAAAACTGACCAGTTCGTAATGATTCGTACTGTTTAAATATCATTGGTTCATTATTTCATTCTGTGAAATGTGTAAAACAGCCATGTCTTATCTTCTTCCACGCCTCCGTAATAATAAAAACTTTCTCATCGTAGTGATAATGTCTAGAGTACGCTGAGGTTAGTGGGTCTGTGCTAAAAGTGTTAGAGTGGAGTTTGACCAGAAGACTACAGATGAGTGCCTGTCGGTCATAACACAAATATAAAATATGGCAGACTGATAACAAGCAGGTGCAGACATATTGTGTTGAATTATCTGCTGAAGCAGAGCACGCCTCCTCTGCCTTTCTTACACACTGTTCATCCTACTGTTATTGGTCACATGTCCCTCATAGGCTCCACCTCTCGTGTATGACCTCATCCACTATGAAAACTCATTCTGGCATGTCAATGCTCTAATCATTTATTCATCCTGTTAATAGCTGTACTTTACCAGCCCTCTGCATTCCTTAAGAAGCAGGTTTAATACAGTAAGAAGCAACCAGACTGTTACTTTTCATTCTTAGCGGATCACCTTTTACCTAATATCTGTATTTTCATCAAATATTCCAACTTTTGACATTTTTACAGTACTGTAATTACAGTAAATGTCTTGTGGGCCTTTATTTTTTTGTTCAATTTGTTAATTAGTATGTTTGTCTAAATCTTTCCAATTCTTTAAAGGCAAAATTTCTATTTTATCATTTTCTTATTTAATGACAATTGTTGATTTCTCGATTTCTGAACAAATACATTTAAATGTATAAATATTTAATTTTATAAACAAATAATTAAATATTTTAATTTAGTTGTTTACAGCTTTACAGCAAATTTACAGCTTATTTTAAATTAATAAATAGGCCACAAGCTGATATGACTATGCTCAATTAAACAATTTAGCTATTAATATTTACCTTATTAAATATTTGATTCAGACAGTTTGTCACAAAAGTCTTTCCTTGTGCATAATATTGTCACATACATATTGTTTCCATAAAGGCATTTTAAACAAAATAAGTAATTACAAGAAAAAGAAATACACAATATAAAAAAACACACAAGAAAAAATATTATTAATAATATTTAAATAATAAATATTATAAATTGAAATTTGAAAAAAAAAAAAAAAGTAACACTTTAGAAAAAGGTGTTTTTGTTAACATTAGGTAATTATTAGCTAACATAAACGATGCATTTATTTATTAATGTTAGTTAATGAAAATACAGTCGTTCGTTGTTAGTTCACAGTACATTAAACTAATGTTAACAAGCACAACTTGTGATTTTAATAATGCATTATCAAATGCTGAAAATAAAAATTAACTAATCAAGTGTTACCATTATATAAAAAAAAAAATTCTAAAAAGTATTACAATTTTAATACTTTAAATAAACATATATTTTATTTTGCCTGCTCTCACTCACTATTTGCTAACTCTTTGTATAAGTAAACGTCTTTGGAGGCAGCTTCTCATTTGCATGTATCACCCGAGGGAAACATCGCAGTCTTTGTAGAGTCTCAGCCAATTGAGTGATGTGTTCAAATTGACAGGCTTTTTGCCCGTGGCTCCAACTGTAACTCTTGACAATTATTTTTGAAGGGCAGCGATGCATCACACCTCCCTGAAGATGCACAGATAAACATCTCTAAAGAGGGTATCTTAAGTTCTCACCCCTCTCCGGCTTCCCAGCCCTTGCCACGCTCCCGTTACTGCGGGGGGGGAGTTTGTTTTCGTGCCCTGCCAATCTTAGGTTCCCCTCGTTTGCACCAATTAGCAATGACAGGAATCCAGCTGGGCTAAATTAATGGTCCACCAGCACCCTCCTCTCCTTATAGCAGCGCGAGGGTCTAAAAACAACACCCGTGTGTGAGAAAGAGAGAATCACATCATTCACTGGCCGTAGCACTGGAATGTGTCGAATACTTCCCTCACACATTCTCTCATGTCTGCTCACACACACACACATCCCTTCACGTGTGCATTACTAGTATATTTATCTAGCACAAACACACATTTTCTTTATGTTCACCAGGGCTGCATTTGTCCTTTACATCTGATCAAATGCCTTCTTTCGATGTAATATTTAAAGAACAGTAAATAAGTGTAACCTTGTCTTGCATCGAACATATCATTTACTCACTCTCATGACATTTCAAACCTGCATGTTTCTCTTGCTTTTCTCTTTCGAGATCTTTAGGGTCCAAACAACACTGAACCCCACATTTCTTAAAATATCTCCATTTACATTTCACAGAACAAAGGTTTTGGAAGAGCAACAGATTTTGGGTTATAAGCCTTTAGAAAGAGAGAGTTACAGAGTAACAGAAATAAAATCACTGCTCTTTAAGTGCTTTTTATTGTACATAATACACATAACTATCCATATTATCCCAGTCTTTTGGCTGAACAGATGATCCCCAGAAATACTTTAAACTGGAGAAACCCGAGCAATAATCAGACTTTGCTCTTTTACTTTGATCTGTAAATAAAATGATACATGCTACATTGAAATGAAAAGTAAACTGAGCAACAAAGAGCAGCCAGTTACACTTATAATAATGTCATTTATTAACTTAAACATTATTTAATGTAAACTGACGTTGGAAAATACTTCCAAAAACAATCTTAGTTCATTTTAACGTTTACTAATACTTTTTTTTTTTTTATAAATATAAAGCAAATACTCTATTTTAGGGTGACCTAGTTGCACTTTGCATGTATTACAATAACATAATATGCATAATTACATGCAAATAACCCTAGGCCAAACAATAATCCTAATCATATAGTATGAAGTTAATTGTTTCTCAGAACTTAAAGGTAATTACACTGCACTGAAAAAAAAAATGGTAGTTTTACAGACTTTTTCCCATAAATTTTTTTATGTTTATTCCCCGTATTTCTGGAATAAAATACTCGGTGGAAAAGTGTAAACTACTGTAAATAGACTGTAAATATATATATATATATATATTTAATAATAACTTTGATAATGCCATATAAAGTTTAGCTTTTTCACTTAAAAAGAATAGCAAATTTATCAAAACTTCATCAATATGCTTTTTTTATTTAAAAGGCTTGCTTTTGTATAAATGTGAGTACTGTTTTTGGCAATCTGAAGTTACTCAATATGCATCCTGCTATATTGAGATGTTGTGATACAGTACTTGATGTACAGAAATGTGAGAATGTAATATTTCAATGTTAAGTAATAGTCTTTTTAATAATTTGATATAAAAAATCACAGGAATGTTTTTTATTCTGGAACATTTATGGTTTTGTGATTACGGAAGATGACTGTATTTTTATGGTCCGTTATTTTACGGTGTTTTTCCGGCACCCGGAATTTTACAGTTTTTTTAATGTGATTTGTTTTGTTCAGTGTGTAGCACCCTAAAATAAATAGTAACCAATGTGAATGATTATTTAAGTTATATTAAAATCAAATGTTGTACCAGTTAATATTATTTAATGGACCTGAGCTAACATGAATGAATTGTCACATTTTTATTAAGAAAGATTAATGCTGTAACAAATATTAGTTATATCATTGACTGAAATTAACCTACTTTAATGTAAAGTGTTACTACATAGGAACCCTGGTAATTATTTACAATAAGTTGCCATTTGTTAACATTAATTACTGTATTAACTAACATGAACAAACAACATATTAATGGTAATAAAAATACAGTCGTTCATTGTTAGTTGATGTTAGTTTACAGTGCATCACATCAACAAACTTGTGATTTTAATAATGCATTAGTAAATGCTGAAATTAACATTAACTAATAAGAAAGTGTAGTTTATGTTAACTAATGTTGTTAACGAATGAACCTTAACATAAAGTGTTACCAGAAAAAATGGCAATAAAAAATGCTAAATAAAAAAGCAATAGGACAATATGATACGGTAGTGTACTCAGTAAAAACACACTCCAAATCTGATCAAAGCTTCTTCTGAAACTCTCAGGTGAAGTAAATGTGAACTATAATCTAAATCACACAGTTATGCAACAGGTCTGTAAAATACCTGTCAATGTTTTAATGGGTGGAGGTTTCCCCCGAACTAGAGCAGTTCATCCAAAACAGAACAGAGTTTTACCTTTTTCCTCTCCTCCCTCGCTTTTTCCATCTATCTGTTTTTAGGCTGCTGGGGTCCATAAACAGCCGTGGCTGGAGCGGAGGGAGAGAGAGAGATGAATAGAGCTAATGTCCAGCAGCACTCATTGCTCTTTTCTATGAGTGCGACACAGATGTCTTATTCCACAGTATAAACACTTCCAACAAGTTTTACACGTTTCTTAAAAAAATCAGGAAAGTGTCTTACTTATCATAATGTGGAGGGTTTGCCAGAGCCTTGCTGAGATGTTTTGAACACTTTTAGCATCTTGTTATATGTAGTTGGTTTCAATGGTGTTTTGGGCAAGAGAATTAACTTTTGGAATCAACCAACACAGTCTTATGAACCTCAGAGATCACGGCAATTCATACATATTCTACAAATTCGTATGCCCTCATTCATTTCTGCTCAATCGTACGTATTTTACGAGTTGTACGTAAACCTCCCATACACTGGGGTTTTGACAAATCATGCAAAATCATAAGAAATTGCCACCTCGTACGAATACATACGAGACTGTGTTGGTATTTGTACAGTTTGACAAATAGGCGGCTAATTCGTATGAATTCATATTGTTTAATTTGTATGTTTTTTTTACAATCTTAGGTTATAGGCGGACCTTCATGTTTACTTTTTCTACATTTTTACACATTGAATTTATATGAAGCCGTCAACTTGTAATACTGTTTCCCGTGAAGTTTTATTCAACAGTTCATTTTAGATTTTATCTTAAATCAAACAAAACAAAACAAAAATCAGCACTATATGCACTTCTTAGAAATTTTTCATGTTGACTTTCCTTTCGTTTACGCTGGGTATCTACTATGAATCAGTTTTCTTGGCAGCTAATATAAAAATGTGTGTGTGTGTGTGTGTGTGTGTGGACGGGTTTATGTGGTTTATGAGGACACAAATTTGTATAATGACATGGGTA
>JAUCNO010000318.1:15041628-15070126 GCA_032353835.1 Enteromius viviparus
GTGGAAAGTTTCACATGCCCTCTATAGATATCTCTCTGCCAGGAGGAGGAGTGGGAGGAGATGTAGATGTTGAAGGAACTTCAGGAAAAGGAAGAAAATTTGAAATGCCTAAGTTGGATATTTCTTTGCCTAAATTAAAACCATCAGGAGGTGAAATCAATGTTGAAGGCCCCGATATCAAGGGTGGAAAGTTTCACATGCCCTCTATAGATATCTCTCTGCCAGGAGGAGGAGTGGGAGGAGATGTAGATGTTGAAGGACCTGCAGGAAAAGGACGAAAATTTGAAATACCTAAGTTGGATGTTTCTTTGCCTAAATTAAAACCATCAGGATGTGAAATCAATGTTGAAGGCCCCGATATCAAGGGTGGAAAGTTTCACATGCCCTCTATAGACATCTCTCTGCCAAGAGCAGGAGCAGGAGGAGATGTAGATGTTGAAGGACCTACGGGAAAAGGAAGAAAATTTGAAAAGCCTAAATTGGATGTTTCCTTGCTTGAATTTAAATCATCATCAGGAGAAATCAATGTTGAAAGTACCGATATCAAGGATGGAAAGTTTCACATGCCCTCTACAGTTGTCTCTCTCCCAGGAAATGCAGAGGGAAGGTTTGCACTGGGAGATAAAACTAAAAAAGGTTTAAAATTTCACTTGCCCACTGTTGATATCTCTGTCCCTAAAATGAAACTAACAGACCGTGAATTAAAAGTTGGGACAGAGAATTCTGATATAGAGAACAAAGCCTCTGGGGCCAAAATTAGTGACTTAAATGCCCCTGAAGTAACTCTAGGTGGGAACATCAAGCTGCCAAGTGTGAAAATACCAACTGTTGACATATCTGCTCCTAAAGTTGACCTGGACTTTACTCTTCCCAAAGCAAAGGGCGGTGATAGAGAAAGCACTGAACTTCTTAAGGCGGAAGGTGGAAGGCCATCATCTGGAGCGAGTTTTGATGTTCCAGAAGTCTCTTTAAAAATGCCCAAAATTTCACTTCCTAAATTTGGCAGAAAATTGAAAAGTGGAGACAAACTAGAACTAGAGAGTCCTGACTTTTCTACAGATTTTGAAATGGATAGAACATCATCATCTAAAAAGGATAGTGAAATAATGGGTGCTGACACTGAAATGAAGATAAAAGCAGGTGCTGGAGAATTCAGAGTAGAAGGTTCTGAAGATAAGGTCAAATCCAAGCTCAAGTTCCCCAAATTCAAGACACCTACTCCTAAAGCAAAGCTCAAAGATGTAGAAATGGGTATGCCTGGATATGTGGATAACAAAGGAAAGGTCAGAATGCCAGCAGTTGAGATCTCATTGCCAACAGCAAATATTCCAGAATGTGAGGTATTGCTTCCTAAAACTGAGGTTGATGTATCTGAGGCAGATATCAGAAGTTATGAGGGCAGTTTAAAAATTCCTAAAATGCCAACAATTGACATATCTGTTCCAAAAGTTGATTTGGATGTTTCATTGCCTAGAGTGAAACTTCATGAACCATTGGACTCTTCTGATAGTACTAGGGGTACAGTAAATTTGCCCCATGTTAAGATCCCCAAAGTAGACATTTCATTTCCTCATGGAACAATTGGTGACACAGTAAACCATGAGGAGGAGGTTGGAAGAAAGAGTAAATTAAGAATGCCAAAAGTGGAAATATCATTACCACATGCAAAGCATGACACATCTTACACTGACACTGAAATTAAAGGTGAAAAACTAAAAATGTCAGTGCCCAGTGTTGATATATCATTGCCTCGTGGAAAGGTAAACGATGATCCCGATATAGAATTTGGAGGGAAAGGGAATGAATTAAAAATGCCAGACATTATAGTGCCTAAGATAGATTTGTCGATACCCCATGGAAGAAAAGAAGAAAGTCCCATGCATGATTCAGAACTAAAAGGTGGAAAAATAAAGATGCCAACAACTGATATACCCCTTCCTAAAATAAAATCTAAAGTTGTTTCAGAACCTGATGTAGGAAAAGGTAAAGTCAAGACACCTGGAATGAGGGGATCTGTAGAAGCAGAAGGTGGACAATGTAAAATGCCGGATATTAAGATACCACAGGTAGACATATCATTACCAGAAAGTAGAACCGGAGAGTTTAACACCACAGAGGGAGAATCTGGAAGAGGTGGTGGAAAATTGACAATGCCAAATATGAAAAGCTCAAAAATAGATATGGGAAAGTCTAGAGATTCAGAGATGTCAGATCCTTCAATTGATGTAAGCCTTAAAGATTCACATAAACAGGGTAAAAAGACAAGAATGCCTAATGTAGATCTAGAGCTGGATCTTGGCTTATCAAAAGATGGTAAAAAGGATAAAAAGAAATCTGAACTTCAAGACACAGATCTGGAACCTGCACCGAAAGAGAAAATAAAAGGGCCAAAAGTTAAGGGTACAAAATTTAATATTGGAATGCCAAAAGTAAAAGTTTCTGGATTAGAAACTGACATAAACAACTCTGGAAAAATGGATGCAAAATTTCTAAAAGGAGGAACTGATGCAAACTTGAACGCACCAAAGATTCCCGAACTTGACTTTGACATTGAGACTGCCCAAACTGGCACTAATAATTCAGATGAAGATAAAAAGCAGACTGGTAAAGTCAAAATTCCAAAGTTTGGGATTCCTCTGCCTTCTTTAAGTTCACCTGAAGCCAACATCAAATCATCTCAGGGAAAAGGCCATTCTTTAATCACAGACTCTGAGGTAGAGTATGAAAGCCCACGTCTGCCAAAAGTAACAAAAGCTGTATTTGTTATGGTGAATCAACAAACGGAGGGCCCTGCTAGCGTAAGTGGCGAAGCAAGTGCAGAAATTGGAGATGTGAAGATTAAACAGCCAAAGATCAAAATGAAGCCGAGTTTTGGCAAGTCAAAAAGTCGATCTAATGAGAAGGGGAAAGCAATGTATCACGAAGATGAGATGGAAACTGAGAGAAAGTCAAAAACTGCTAAGCTTAAATTGCCCAAAGTCACATTTTCGTCTGGGCAGAGAGGATCATTTGATGTAACACCGAGTGGGTCTGATGATGGAACAAGTCCAAGTCTAAATGGTGACAAAGATGAAAAATCAATGTTTGGAAAGCTTAAATTCCCTAAAGTGGAGTTTTTCTCACCATACTCAAAAGATGACAGTGAGGAAGAGGAAATGGAAACAAGCGTGAACCTCAGGAAGGAGACCTCAGGAGAAAGCAAAGAGAGCAAGAAGTCAAAGACAGTATCAGGCACAATGTCTTCCCCAGGTCTCCAGATGAAAACAGAGGATGAGGAGGTGAGAAAGATTAGTACTATAGTATCCTCAAAAGCAAGGACTGAAATGTTGGCAGAACGGGAGGGATCAGAGTCTCCAGTACCCACCGTGTCATCTGGATTCATCTCTGTAATGAAGTGTGAAGAAAGAGAGGAGACCACATGGTTCAAAATACCCAAGGTCAGCCTTAGTCCTCATTCTACTGGTATCCTTCATATCACACCAGAAAGCTCTCCAAAAGGAAGCAAGTCCTCTCTTCCTTGCTCTAGCGAGGAAGCCTCTGGAGGTTTCTATGTGAAGATGCCAAGCGTAGAATTTTTGACCCATGAAATGCCTTCAGAGCGTCTGATTACTAAAACAGAGGGAACTCTTACTGTAGTGACTAAGACGACAAAGTATACAGAAACAAAAGGTACCAGTTCGAAACAGTAAGAATCTCAGTTACAGAACAGTTACATGCAGTCGTTATGATTAGGCCCACATATTTGTATTGTTTCAGTCTTGCTGGTTTTATTCTATTTAAAGAAAGCAAACCTATTTTCTCCAGCTTTTGCAAGAAAAAATTACTTATAAATACTGAAAATGTTACCACAAAAAGAATATAATTTATTTTAGACATTATTTTCCTGTTTTGTAACTTGCCGCTCTGTATGACACTTTAAATTGATATATTTGTAAAGATCACATATATTCACACACAAAAATGTTGAAAAGGTTCTTTTTTTACGTTTGCTTATGATTTTCTTGTGCGATCTTGCATCTTGCTTTGGTTTTTCAATGCCTGGTTTGTCTCTAGTTTTTGGTCGTTGTTATGGAATTTTGTTTATTTTAGATTCTATTAGAAATACATGTACTATTTTTACATATTTATATGCATGATCTGTACAGACAAGACATTAAAAAGAAAGCCTGTAGAGTATTTTTGTGATACATATTTTTGTGAATTTTAAGATCAATTTAAACAAAAACAATTTCACATTTTCTAAGGATTGTGACATGCTGTACCCGAAAGCATTTCTCTCTTTTTCTGTTGGAGAAAGGCTCTGAATTCTTATGAATTGAAAACACTGAGAGTGACATGTTTTTCTTTTATTTTCTTTTTACAATTAACTCTTTTGTTGGTGACGGAATTTGACTACATGCAAGCAATATCACTGTGTGTATATATATACATATTATATTTAAGGCTGGTTTTATTGCTAAACTGCATGTTTGTAATGTGTTGACAATCATTACAACTATTTAATGCAAAAATAGAACAGTCAAATAAAATATTAACATCCTAATTGTTTCCTGATGTTATCCACTTATTTTTCTAATGTGGCAGCACTAATGAAAAGTAGTGGTCCAATTCTTAAAAAATGTACAAATAACAGCAGACAGTCTTTCACAAGACTGCAATATACAGTAATATTCAACATATCTAAAATGTGTCATGATTGATGAAAACTACTTCGAAGAAACTATATTTGTACAAAAATAAAATAGAAATGTGATCCTAATTTACTCATCCACATGTTCTAACCCCTTATTTACTTTCTCACATGAAAACAGCCATTTTAAAGAATGTATTGATTGAAAGTATGAAAGGAGGCTGGAGCATTCAAGACTACAAAAAAACACACAAACACCATAAATGCATCATTAAAGTGTCATAAAGCTCAACTTTACATTTTTTTAATAGGATATATCTCACACCGATGTGTATTAAGAAGATGTTTATCAATGCCACAGGCCTGTGGTGTAAAAGTGTAAAACAAGTGTAAAAAAAAAAGATTCTCTTTGGGAATACATAAAAAAGCTTTCTTGATGTATACATATAACATTTTTTTTTTAATTATTCTTTTCAGGGTTGTTTTCCCTTAATTTTTTAAGTTCGAAGGACTACTTTAAAACGGCGTGACCCTTCTTTATCGTGTTTTTTTGTTTTTTCTTCTTCTTCGCTTTTTTTCCATCATTTCCATTATTTTTTATATATATGTTTAGGGTTTTGAACATTCTGTTACATGAATATGTAATGTTATTTGTTTCTGTGGGCAAACAATATTAATTAAAAAAAAGAATAGAATAGAATACTTTTCCAATAAAAAATTAATAAATAAATTTAATGTCATAAAAAAAAGAGTAAATTCGTTTTAAACACAAACGTCTTTTGATAAAACAAAGATAATATCCCTTTTTATTTTCCACTGAGGACATAAAGTCATGTAGGTTTGGAAAAACGGATATGTACATGATGTCACTGTGTATTGCACAAAAAAATGAAACAAAAAGAGTTTGCACATGAATGATTCTGATATAAATTAAAGTGCCTACTGTATAATCACCATGTTATTAACACAAAAGTCTCGTTATATGCAGTTTCTATAGCCTACCAATTATGGCTAAACGAAGTCGAGTGCAAGAGGGTTTCAAAACTAGCATGTACTCACCAGTACTGGCTGAAGAGCTAAATGAAAAGCTATAATTAAGTAATGTGTGTTCCCGCGTGTGCGTGTCGCCTTCGTGCGTAAGCGTAAAAGCACCGAGAGCGTGCTGCACGCGCCGCTATTGGTCAGCTGATCGCACGCACTAGATTGCGGAGGCTCTGCGTTGCATCGCCAGTGAAAGCAGCCTGCGCTATGAGGAGACACGGAGGAGTAGCGTGACGTTCACTTCAACGGAGCACATGAGACGTACACGGGATATAATAGGTTATACTATATCTACGGTGGTCTGTATTCGGATATGCTGTCTTAAAACGAAGTGGTGTCATGGATATCATCATATCTAGACGGTCCAAAATCCTCATGAAGGTTAAAGCCCAAATCCGTCAGCCCAGCAGCATCTTCACAACGCACGACAGCTGGAATTGTGTGATTCGTGACATCGCATCCGTATGAGGAAAATGACTGGCACACTGTAAAGGTAAGAGGATACCAAGAAAGAATGGGTTTTTATGATATCCTCTTAAAGACGGATCCTATCTTGTCAAACCACAAAAAGAATCGATGCAGATAATTCCCCCTCCCTGAGGTTACCTAATGTGAGATACATCTGTGTGCTGGGCAAGTATTAGTTAATGATAAACTCCCGATTTGGTGCAAGTGATGTGATCACGTATTGTGTGTGTAGACTACGTAACGCGGCGTCCTCTGATCATCATGACACAGTTTGTGACATGAGAAAAAAAAACATTTATGTTACATTATACAGTAACTTAAGTATTAAATACACTAGCTCCTAATAAAACACACACTATTAAATAAAACAATAATGTACATATAAAAAAGGAATAATCATATTAAATAGAAGAAGAACGAAAAAATTATTTTTGTGGTTTCACACGACAGCATCCATGTTAATAGAGTTTAAAACACAAAAAGTACCAAAATAAAATTGCATTATGAATACTGAATATGTGTTTTATGTAGTATTGTATTTCATAGTTATTACAGTATGTCTATAATTACGATGTACATTAAAAATAAGCTACCGAATTATAGTATATACATTGTAGCATACAGTATATATTGTAGTTAATCTTATATAAAAGACTTCAACTAAAATCTGAGGCTGTACTGACATCTTGACCTTTAATCGTCAGGTATTGTACTTAAATCATCATTAAATCAAGACCTATTAAATTTGCCTTTCTTAATTGATTGCTAGACGCTGTGCTGTAATGATGAGACATTCTAAATGTCATTCTTACCCACCACAGCATTTGATATTATTCCCCCCAAGAAGAATGCTGCAACAGAACAACAACAATAACTGCTTGGACATGGCCCATAGGGAGCTACTGCATGAATGCAGAAGAACCAATGTCTCGTTCGCCAGTGCTCTTGAGTTTGGAGCCATACCCCTGATTAAAGGCCTGAGAGCATGGGCTGTGAGTGGCGGCTACTCTAAATCCAGAAGAAAGGCTGCTAATGGATCTCGGGGACAGAGCACTTGCCAACAGACTGAAACCAGGGCAGGGCAGAGAAGCTGGTCAGGTCAGGTCAGCAGTGGCTATGGCCACACACTGGACAGCACAATTAGTGCAACCAGAACTCCAGGGGTCAGGCAAGGCGGTCTTGGCGCTCTTGTAACTGTGGCCACTTTGAAGGGCACCGAGGTGGGTGGTAGGCAGACTCAGACCCGCTGCCTCTTTCTCAAGGCCCAGGGAAGGGGCAGCTACATCTGTGCTGTTGGAAACCGCGGGACTGGGACGAGAGTCACGGGTCAACGGACTCACGCTGTCATTCTTGAGGGGACAAAGGAAGAGCTTAGATGTTCCTCTAAAGGGCAGAAGTTGAGCCAGGATGGGCCAGACGATGGAGGATTGTTCAAGGCCAAGCCCAGGGCCATACGAAAATGGAGGAAGTGCAGTAAAACAGCAGAGAAAAGAACAGCGGCTCACGGCAAAGGGGAAAATGCCAGCGACCAAACAAACACAGTGGTTTCAGATGCACAACTACTTGGCGTAACACCAGATAACACAATAACACAATCCCAGATGGGTAGCTATCCAAGTCAGGATGACTTGAAGTTGGGAAAAGACGAAAGGGCTTGTTCCTCCGAGAGCACAGATCCACAAACCTGCTGCTCTTCTGCCAAACCAGAGGCGCAGGCTGAAGACGAGATGGCTATAAATCACTCCGATAACTGTCCTGAAGAAGAATCCAGTTGTGCCAATGCACAAGAAGACACCAAGGTCAGCAAATGTGACCTTGATGCAAATGAACACCAGAACATTATTGCTGATGTGCCAAACCTAGTAGCGTCTGAGACGTGCTCTGATAGCCCAAGAATCAAATTGACCAGGACAAACAGTAATACAGAGCCAAGCGTAGACCATTCTCCCTCCAAAATCCCTGTTAGCATTCAGAAGAATGAAGAATCCAGGCCAGACGAGCGCCTACTGAATCTACACTCGCTGGAGCTGGGCGATCTTGCAGCAGAGAGAGATGGGACTCCAGACACAAAGAATAGAGTTGTGCCGGAGGGCCGCACTCCAGTGGGTGCTGAATGTAGCACTACAGAAAAGAAAAAGAGGCCGTCCGTGTGCTCCTCTCAGCATTGGGAGGAATTAATCGCAGAGCATGGAGAACTCGAAGTTCAGCAGTCTGACAAATCCTCTTCACGAGGCTTTAGCGCACCAACAGCCAATATAACTGTATCCACTATTCACTCCCTGCCTAATCCTGCCCCTACCACCACCGCTGCCATAGCAACAGCCATCCCAGCATTAAGCAGGGGGGAGGCGGGGGCTAGAGGTGGAGACTTGCTGCCTCTGGTGAACTCAGAGTTGCTATCAGAGCCGGCAAGAGTTGACGACAAGGACAAGGTGGCCGCTGACGAGGGGTCTCCTGATGTGGGCGAAGAGGAGGTGGAGGAGGATGAGTTTGGGGCTTTCATGCAGGCAGGTGGAGAGCAGCTGTGGACGGACGGGTTCAGTGAGGTCCAACAGTTGGCGGAGGATTCCTGTGGTGAGTACGCTGTCTCGCAAGGTAATACATTTTGTCAGAAGGTACAGTAAGTTCTCTTCTTGAGTTGGAACCTGTTTGTTTGGGTTCGAGTGAACAGATAAACATGTACTAAATAGTCTGGCTGGATTGACCTGGATTCCTGCAGACCCCCTCGCTTCCCCCGACCTCATGTGAAGATATTAATTATTTAAAGCACTGCTTGGAATTCCTACCCTCCCAACCACACACTCTCCCCCTGTTGCTGTGTACCAGCCTAAGGCAGGAGGCAGCATTAAAAAGACATGCAAACACAAGGCCATTGGGACAAGAGGGGAGGCCAACCTTCACAATGCCAAAGGCAGCATATCTAGAGGGAATGGCTTGATCAAAATAGAGGACAAACCCTTTGTTGTTTATGCATCTCACTATAATCATTGGCCAAAAACAAACACGATAACACTTTATTTTAAGGTGTCCTTTATGCACATGTTGCATGTTACTATTAGAATAAAAATAAATAACCAAACCTTAAATAAATAGTAGGTACATGTAGGTAATTAATATTACTCAGTACTTATTACTGTATCAGGGACATCGTAAAATAAAGTGTAACCACAAACAGTTAATAATTCTATGGATTCAATTCTAATTTTGGCAGCCGCCAAATCTGCAGGATTAATCCTGTTTTCTAAAAAGGTTAAAACCTGGTGATTTCGGTAGTGGGCATAAACAGGTTTAACCTACTTTTTAAAATGTTTCATTCTCTTGCATCACAAAAGTAATTATTTAAAATGACAAGTTATTTGTGGTGGCCATTAAACATACATTCCTGCGGAGACATATCTTCAAAATCATTGCTTCTTGCGCATTTCATGAAGCATCCAGTGAGTGGCGGAAAAAGTGTGTTCAGTTTTATCCCAAAAATATGAACACGAATCTTAGTAATGTTTTATTATGTTGGTTGATGGAAATGAAATGCCTGGCGAGTGGTGCTCTAATGATTCAATAATGCACCACCTACACTAAACTTTACAGTGATAACAAAAAACAAAAATTTGCTGAAGCAACCAGGCCATTTTAGCAGGCTTGTACAGTGCTTTAAGCTTTTATATTGTGACTCATGTTTTAGAGGACTTGTATCTCAGCGTTTCAAGTGTAATGCCATGTCATGTAAAAAAAAACTGTACATATAAAGCTAGTGCATTAATTATGGTAAAATGGTAAAAGTATTCAGAGGTAATAACAAGTAGCCATACTTTATAAATACTACATTAGTTTACAAAAATAAAGAACGGAAGTTTGGTCAACCCGCTTTCACCACTTATTGCACATGCATCTATATTGTGTTAAACCTTCTCACTGCAGAAAGCAGAACACTTCTTCCAGTAACATAGTGCCTACCATAAAGACTTTTTGTATAAGAGCCATGAAAATGAAACTATAGAGACTTACATGAGCCTTTATCGCCTCTCAGAGGAACACACAAGTTCTGCTGATGCAAACGAACCCACATCCTGGGCATCTGATTGGACCACAGTCCAGTCATTCCAGCAGTCAGAGAGCACATGGACTGCCTTCAGCCAGGAGTCTCTGGAGCAGAAGATAGTGCCTGGTGGCCAGTGGTGGCCAAACCTTCCCCTCTCTCCTCTCCATAATGTGGTAAAGGTTTATGCACGCTTATGTTGGTCTTGCCCTAATGAATGTACATTATTCCACTGCTAAACAAATTCATAAATGTAAATTATTAAAGTATATGAGATAAGAGACCCCATAATAATAATAATTTCAGTATCGTACTAATATATCTTTAAATTCTAAAATGTTGTAATTTTACATACGGGTAGCTAAAACATCTATACATCACTTTTGATGCTCTGACGATTAGTGATCTTTACTGTGTGTGTGTGTGTGTGTGTGTGTGTGTGTGTGTGTGTGTGTGTAGTCAAATGTGTTTCTAGTGGCCTTTCCCTCAGAAGAGTCCCCCTGTGAAGATCCTGAACACATTCCTACACTAAAGCAGCTTCTGCAAGGACCAGCTGAAAACAGCAATACAGGGGAGCACAAGTATGTTGCATTATTTGTTCTTATTATGACTTACTTATGAAGTTAGTTGTGTTTGTTTTATTATTTTTACTTCAAAGGTTTTCAGGGCGTTCCCACAGCCTCTAAATGGATGGCACGCTTACTTTCAGCTAATGAGGAAAACATTCATAATGTGCAACACTGGGGAGGCTCCAGGTTTAAAGAGTTTAAAAACCCCTGACATATAATAGTCTTCTATCTCCACCTTGTGGTAATAGAAAACACTACTGCATTGCATCACATAAAACACAAAGGACTGAGTGTTTTCCATTTTTCATCCTCTTGAGATGACTGAAAATGTAAACACAGATGTTTCTTTCATAATTTCACGTAAAAGAATGGTGTTTGTTTTTTGCGTTACATGCTACAAATTCTGTGTTAATCGTTTTGCTTTGGCCCAAAGAGAGCAGAGCTTACTTGATGGCCTCCAGGATCTGGACCGGATGATTGGTGTGAAATATAAGAGGGCGGAGTCTCTGTCCTGTAAACTTCTCCTTCAGTCGCTGCATTTGGAACGTCCCAGCTCTGTGAGTCTGCAGCAATTAAATAGAAAACCACTGCAAAAATATATATAAAATGAAAACTGTTGAGTTTTTGGTACATCAAACATTTGTAATATTACTTGAAACAGCAAACGGATACTCTATATTCACCATAAATAGAGCTTGGTACTGAAAATAACCATCATCCTTTTCTACCACAGGAATGTGCAACAGTTCGGATGAAGACCAGTGCCAGATTTTCTCCAAATCTCCCAACATCCAACCAGCAATTAGCTGCAAATGCTAAGAGAAGACTGTCGTATGACTTCAACAGAAATATCATGACCTAGTCTCTATATCTGGTGAACCTCTTTGCTTCTTTGAAAACAGGAAATACAGGACGGAGGAAAAAACTGAAGAGTGTCCATAGATTGACATCTATTTGAGGTTTATTTAAAGTGTATTTCTTCTTCTTTCGGTGTCTGGTAGATTCTGTTTCTCATGCAACTGTGTATTAAGACACACAAGACCTATGTTTAACCAAATGGTTTTTTTAGTATTTATGAAAATTGAAGTTAAACTATGACAAATATAAAAAAAAAAAGTCAAAATTTGGCCAAAATTGGACCCGTCTTGATATAATCAGATGAAAATATGTCAACATGTATTTGTGTATTCCTTTCAATCATTGCTATGGATTATATTTGTTAGAATAAGAATATTTTTCTGGAGTCATAGCAAGCACCAGTTTGTGCACATTGTCACAGGGAGGTAGATTGATATCTGGCCCGTCACATCCTGATCCACATCCCAGACTTTCCTTTCTACTGTCTCACATGACGTAAAATTGATTAAACATAGTAATAACGTGATTTTAGGGGGATTAGGATTAACTCTAGCTCCCTGAAATCTGTCAGAGCAAATTTCCACAAGATGTATTTTCATACACCACCTCACACAGAAACCCATTTTCCTGTTTCCATGTCTTCTTTCCCTGTGCTTGAAGTACTAGATATGACACTGTAGTGTACCATTTTTAACTCCTGACGAATAGAGACCATATTTTCAGAAGTGTTTTAAAATGAATGTTGACATTTTAAACTGAACCTGTAAGCTTGTTTGTTGATTGATGTAATTAAAACATCTTAGAAGGACTGAATGAAGTGGATAACTGAGGGATCAGCCATTTAACGTTATTCTTGAGCAAATATGAGGAAGGCAAAATAAGGCACATTTCAACTATGTGCACAAATCTATGTCATATTTTATTTTCATAAGCTTTAGTTCAACTTATGCCATCAAACCGGTTAACTTTGCCTGATCTGAGTGACTTGGGTGTTTGTTTACCACAATAACAGTTCACTCTCCAGCTGTTCACACTGCTGTCCTCACACACCCTCATCATGAGTGTATATGGCACTGAGGGCTGTTTATATAGAGTGGACAATATGATAAGAAATATAATAAACTGTTTTGACAGAGACTGGAGCTATTTCCATCCCCTCAGCGACATGTGACTCTCTCCCTCACTTCATCTTCACAACAGACCCCATCACGAGTTTGTTATTTTGGATTTCACCAGAGAACCATAAAGTGAGGGAATTAAGGTCATTTTTGGGACATGATGTACAAACTGGGTCATCATGCAGTTTAAGGTTTTTTTTATTTATTCATTTGAAGTGTGGTTGTGCCAGCCACAGTGCAAAAACTGTCTATTATTACTGTCATATATACAGGATTTAAATTAATCCAAACCAGTGCATCAGTATATACAGTATGGCACATTAATAAACATCTACAGCAGTGCTTCCCAAACCTGCACATTTTGTAAGTTTCCCTAATCAGAGAAACCCAGTTAAGTTCTTGCAGTCTGTACTAATAAGTGGAATCACCTGTGTTAGATGAGGGAGACGTGCAAAAAATCAAGGGGACAGGTTTGGGAAGTACTGATCTACAGCTTAAAACTAGTGTTGTGGAGAAAGCTACGGTCTTCTCCATGAACACAATGAAGCATAAGAGGCAGATGTCAAAATAAGACTTTATTGTACAAATCAACAAAACCAAGATGACAGTCGCCACATCTGAGCCTCTATCAGTCCAGGCACTCATGATTACACCTTATCAGTCTTTTTTAACAAAAAAACTGGTTTCACTTATGGTCTCATTCTTCTTAACTAATTTTACATCTAGCTTATTTTTTAATTGTGGAATCAGGCCAGATTGTATGGAAGCCTGTTTATGGCACTACAAAAAAAAGGGTTATTGCGGCTTTTTATTTCATTCTGACTTTCTTTTTTATCAGAACTGCGTGATACAAACTTGCAGTTCTGCCTTTTTTCTCAGAATCGTGAGATATAAACTTGCAATTCTGAGAACATATCAGTCTTTTTTTCTGCGCAAAATTAGACTCACAACTGTGAGTTTGTATCTCACAATTCTGAGGGAAAAAAAGTCCAAATTGTGCCTTAATATCACACAGTTGTGAGTTACAAAGTTATAATTCTGAGATATAAAGTCATAAATCTGACTTCACAACTCGGAATCACACAATTCTGAGAAAATAAGTCTAAATTGCGAATTTGTATCCTTTTTTATATAACTTTTATTTAGCCGTTTCCTATTGGTTAAAAGTGTTCATTTTGTGTTAAAAGTATTTGTGTTGTGCCTATGATATGGTGGAAATCACCCAGAGTTCATTGGTTCACTTAACAGTAAGTTCACTCGATGGAAAGCACCAATACTGACCAAAGGAGGGTTAAGACTCAGTCTGTACAAGACATCCAGTATCGAAAATATCACTTTTATAAGCATTCGTCATATTTAAAATAACTTAATAGCTTACAAGTAGTAAGCAAGCACACCAAATATTCTAGGCTTATTTTAGTTAGTCTGACTTATTTTGTACCAAATCAAACAAACCTGGCTTATTTAGTAAACTTGTTTTATGAAACATGCCTGGCCTGTGATATGTAAACTCACAATTGCGTTTAAATTCTAAGAGGTTTTTTTTCAGTAATGTAACTGTACATCTTGCAATTCTGTGTTAATATCTCACAATTCTGACTTGTTTCAAAAATAATTATCCAATTACCTTTTTTTATGATGATGAAAATGATTTTTTTTTTCCTATGAAGAGGCAACCTACTCTATGTAAACAAAACAGTATTGTCTAAAAAACTAAAGCAAGGCTTCTTCTCATAATGGCTACTTAATGTAATGCTATATTCTTTTCTGTAGGAGTAACACGTTTTAAGGACAGAGTACACCTCTTGACACTGCTATAAGAGCTCCTGATAGCAGTCGCACTGTCGGTATAAATGCATTTCTCAGTTGAGCGTTAATGAAAACGCTCATATGAGGAATGAAAAGGTTGTGCTGCACCATAAAAGCCCACACTTTTCAAAGTATCACCCATGTGACTGTGTACGCGGGGTATTTCCTGGCCACCGTGGCCAACTTTTGTCAGAGAAGGGTGGAGTTCAATCAGTCCAACGCATCAGTGCAGCAAATTAAGACTCGCTGTCATCGTGTTACTCACAAACACCATCATGTCCACGGCGTTCAGGTCCTGTTTTATGCTCAGCGGCTTCGTATTGGCGTACATGACTTATTTGTTGTTGGGAGCGCTGGTTTTCTCTGCCATAGAGAGACCCGTCGAAGAGACCCTGAAGTCAGACCTGAACTCCCTGAAAGCCGAGTTCCTCAACCTGAGCTGCATCAACGCCACGGCTCTTGAGGTGTTCCTGGAAAAAGTTTTGAGGGCGAATAAATACGGCGTGTCGGTCCTTGAAAATACCACGCTCCGTACAAACTGGGACCTGGCGTCTTCGCTGTTTTTCGCGAACACGATGGTCACGACCGTGGGTGAGTTTCACAGGAACAAAGTTTAGCGGATGTTTGTTGGATGCTTGCACGGTTAGCAGTCGGTTTTATCTGAAGCGAGTGTAGAACACAACAGGAGGACATTCAAAGGGCTGCGTAACAAAGTTCTCCAGAACTGAACCAACTATCTAACGTTACTGTAAGCAAACTGTAGGGTAACGTGTGGAGTAGCGTTTATTTCCGTTGCAGTGCTTTGGATTTGTGTTACCTCACTAAATATGTTTTTCTTTTATAAATTGAAGAAGCAGTCTTCTCT
Source organism: Enteromius viviparus (assembly GCA_032353835.1). NCBI lineage: Eukaryota > Metazoa > Chordata > Actinopteri > Cypriniformes > Cyprinidae > Enteromius > Enteromius viviparus. The sequence goes on from JAUCNO010000318.1 coordinate 15,057,023, forward strand.
TAGGCGCTTTCTCACTTTACTTTATTTACGCAAGGATCGACAGGATGTTCAACATAATGGAAATACTGGTAAACAGGCATTTTTTTCTTCTTCAAACGTTTTGGTTCCACTTTGTGTTGGACTTCTCTCTAAAATGTGATGCATAATTAAAAAAGACTATACTGAAAACTAGACCTTTCATTAAAACAACAATGATTTAATAACATGATTCCTGACAAAGTAATAAACAGCCAACTTTAGCTCATTTAACCTAAAATATTTACTTAAAAATAAAGATTTTAAGTTAAAATGTCTGTTAATTGAATTAGTAGTTCTAGCCTCTCTTGTCAGTTCTTGCATGACAATACAAACTATTTCTTCATCTTGAATAATATTGTTAGTATTGAAAGTATATCAGATTCACCCCTCATTTAATTATGATTAAAAATAGTGAAGTAGATGGAGTAGGGTTTCAAATGAGAAGTAATCTAGTATTTGTTTCCCTGTAACGTTTCTTCTGAAGTAATGAGTATGTTCCTGGCATGCATGGTCAAAGAGAAAGATATGCATATATTTGTGCGCTAACATTCATTCTGTGTTATGCATATTGCAGCTCTGTCTGCTCCATGTATGAATTGTATCCATATAAGTGATGTAAAGGTTATTTGATGAAATTTGTTCTTGGCTCTCTTTCAGTCTAAGTTTAGGCATAGTGCAAGCTTTGTTTGCTTTAACTGGATTTTAGGTCCTGCAAACAGTATCATGGGAAATCAATCCTTTGACCCGTATCTGTATAAAGCTTGCCTTTCATTGAGCATGTTAACTTGTTTTGCTGACCCTTGTTCTATATTAGATTACACTAAAAGCTTTATGCTGTCAGGAAATTATGTGCATTGTATAATAAGCAAGATAAAGGGATATTCCAGCCAAAAATAAAGATTCTGTCAACATGATCCTTACATGGTTCTAAATCTGTACGACAAAAGCGAAGTAGAAAATGTCTTGTTTTTGTTTTTCAATCCATGCAATAAAAGTGAGTGGGGATGAAAGTTGTTTTGGACTTTTAGGGGGAAAAAAAGGCATACAGGTTACAAGTGTATAAGGTACAAACCTTGACATAAGAGGTGTAATTTTGGGGTAAAAAGTGATGCAAGTCAGAAAAGCTCACAAAAATATATTTAAAACTCCATGATGCAGTCTACAGCAAGTAACATCACAGGTTTTTACAGTAGTGATGACACAGAAGAACTATCAGTTCTTCAAAGACATCACTTATGTGTGCTACACAACTCTAGAATTATCTGGTATTATAGACAAGCTTTGAAGAACAATATGCATTGTGAAAAATAAATTTGACTTCACTTGCATTGTTTTTCTTTTGGGAAAACGTTATTTTCTTTCCCTCTCTTTCAGGATACGGCCACACTACGCCACTCTCTGATGCAGGCAAAGCGTTCTCCATCGTGTACGCTCTGATCGGAGTGCCCTTCACCATGCTAGTGCTCACAGCCTGTGTCCAGCGCCTCATGCACCCTCTGACCTACGGGCCGATCTCAGTGTGCCAGCGGAGGGCAGGCCTGCAGCCACGCGCCGCCAGTCTGGTGCACTTTATCGTACTGATGTTTCTGGTGGTGCTGGGCTTCTTTGTGTTGCCTGCACTGGTGTTCAGCGCCATAGAAGAAACCTGGTCTTTCTTAGATGCCTTTTACTTTTGTTTCATCTCCCTCTGCACTATAGGACTCGGGGACTTTGTGCCGGCAGAGAAGCCAGGACAGAGACTCAGAGCTTTGTACAAGATATCAGTCATGGGTAAGAGAAGAGACTTTACTATTTCAGTAATGCTGTTTTTTTATAGAGTTTTTAATTGTGCTGAAAAGGATCAGGGTGTGTAGGAATTAACCAAGAAAGGCCTTTTAAACATTCCTCCAACAGAATAGTTTTATTTTTTTTTTTTTATACAAATCTATTAGCTCCTTGAGTATGATCTATATATATATATAAGCATTTTTTTAAAGTATAAAATATTAAGTGTATATAATAAAATGTTACTGTTTATTAGCTTTTGGTGTCAGCATGTACAGTAATTTTGATCTTTTAAGAGGATTAGACCTAAACAGTCATGCAGTGCCCACTTTTTAGTTATGTAACTCAGTTTTATGTTATGTACTGTTGTATAAAAACATGAAACTGAAGCAGCAAAAAATAAGTATAGTTTTAGATGTAAATTTCAGAATTCTATGCAACAATGTGCCTCGGGGGATAATACTGTTTTAGGTGAAAAAATCCACAAGAATGGAATAAAATGTATTTATATTGTCTGAGTTGTGTGGTTACACAAGTTCTCATTTTTTCTCATCTCTTACAGTCTACCTGTTTGTGGGTTTGATGGTCATGTTCCTGGTTCTCCGTACTTTCCACAAGCTTGCAGATGTGCACGGCTGGACTGCTTTCTTCCAGCTGCCGAGCTGCGATGAGGAAGATGAGGATAAAGAGCCAATAATGGACCGAGAGCCTAATGATGAATTGCCCGAGGATGAGAAGGCCTCAATTAGGCCTGTAGACCCCAGATCTCAAGTGTCCTACAACTCCATCAATAGATAAAACACTGGCCTGCTCCACATTCAGTTGAAATCACTTGTTTTCATAGTGCACTTCTAAGTTGTCTGGACGTTTAATACCAAAATGTTGCAGTTTAAGGTCTAGACAATGGAGTATGAACATGTGCAATACAGTACACCTACACCTTCTGATGCGAAACATCTGAGAAGGACATTTTCATGAACCAAATGACTCGTTTTCCGTTTTCTGTTGAGTTGCCAAATATGACTTTAGGGATATTGACATTGCTTTAGGAAATTTAAAATGTCTTGATTGTGTCCTAAGTGTGAGTCTAGGATTTGTAACCAACTCTGGACTTGTTGTTGTTGCATGGACCACAGAAACAGGAAGAGAATGCTGCTGGCCAACGGTCCAATACTTGTGGTGTGTGTGTGTGTGTGTGTGTGAGAATCAGTTTTCAAACCAAGTTTAAAGGTGGTTCTTTATGTCCAGGCATGTGGAGAACTTAAGATGCACTTTATAATTGGCTTTTTATTTAGGTTCGTGCAGCCAGTGGTTATTCTGAACACCTTGTCTTTATTACAGTACTGTATGTTCATTAAATGTTCTTCGTATCATTGCAATTGTATTTTTCAATGTTGGATTGTAGGGAAGAAAAAAGGTGCCTGATATATACCGTCAGAACGAAAGATGTTTTAAGAAATGCATGCAGAGAAAAAAATAAAATGAATTTTGTTATTTTTGTCTCGTTGTGAATGCTGTACTTTATACCCGTTTCATCGGTCTTTCAAAAAAGCTGTGATCATATTGTTTCAACACGCATTAAGACTAGTGATAAATTAATCAAGTTCCTTTTTTTTTCCCAGTGGAGTAATTTAAGGCTTTTCCTTTTCTTGTAAAGTGTTTGTAGCTTCAAAATCGTGTCTCTTATTCTTTTCATACAGGAAACTATTCACATTTACATATTAGTTGGAATAAGTTAATTTCCATTGCATTCTCTACAAATAGCACTTTCACATGGTCTAGCATGAGAACCATCTGTTTCTTAAATAATTCCACATTTAGCCACTTGATGTCACCAAGTACCACTTTATTCAAAGTACAATAGAATACAAAAAACTATTAATATTCACATTATAATTTCATATTGGCATAGTAAATATTTTGCATAGGTAACTACATGTTCATCTGCTGAAACAGCACCGGTATATTCATAATGCTGATGTAACATTTACTGTACATTATAATATCTTTAAACTAAAAATATACACAAATCTCATATTTTAATGACCTTGGTCTATTTAAAGGACACTTCTAATGGTAACCTGTAACCCAGGGGTGTCGAACTCAACTCCTGGAGGGCTCCGGAGCCCTGCAGACTTTTTTTAAACACACCTGATCCAACTAAGCAAGTCCTTCAAAACTGTGTATTATGTGCGTTGAAGCAGGGTTGGAACCAAACTCTGCAGGGCTCAAGCCCTCCAGGAACTGAATTTGACACCTTAACTATGTAACTCAATGGAAAGTGCATATTTCAGAGAACAACATTATTTCATAAAGTATTAAAAAAAACGAAAAATAAACAACATGAGACATTTGGAAGTATTCAGTTACAAAAAAAGTGTATAACAGTTGCTGAACTCTGTTAAACGATGCCTTGAATGTATCTGCATGAAAGATCATTTCTTGAAACAGAACAAAATGTGCATAAACCAGAGGATTAAAGACTGCTACCAACCATCTGACATTAAAATAAACTAATTTCAACATGACAAGTTGGTAAACATGAGGTAGCAAAGCCTTATTCAATCCCTATCACGAGTGAGTGGAAATTTGTTTAGTCTGCCTCCATAAAAACAGTTTACATCAGGAACATGATTTCATCAAAATCAGCTTTGCGGGTATGTTCGCATCAGGATGTCCATAACATGCTCTATCTCCTGGATTTCCCATGTGGCCTGGCTGTGAGAGAGAAAAGATGTGGAAGAGGAAGCTGATGGGGATCTGGACAGAGATGGCAGATACTTCACTAGATCGTCAGCCGTGATGGAGAAACCTTGCAGAAGGTTCACCTCCGGTTCAAACACAGACGTGTCAATGTCCAGGAGAAGCTTATCTAGAGCTACATCTTGAGGACAACCTGGATACATCATCTCCATTTTGACGGACGATGCAATGTTGGACGTCCTCAGAGGATCCTGGGAAAGATTCTCTACAGAATGGAGCGGAGAGCGTTGAGATGCACAAGGCCCTTGACCGGCATCGATGACCGCGTCTAGATCTTTGAGAATGGCAGAAATGGCTGAAGATAAAGAGAAATCCTCCTCTGAAGTCCAGGCCATGAAATCATCCTCCATATTTTCAGCATTCGGTGAAAACAAAGGTACGGTGTTCTCCACTGAAGGAGACGATTGGGGGATTTTTACAGCGGATAGTGATTCGACCTGCGCCCGGACCTCAGACTGAACCTGCCGCAGTGTGTTGTTGATCAGAACCGACCGTAATAAGCAGGGCTCCACGAGAGCCTGGTGACGGTGAAACTTGTCCATGGAGATGTCCAACACAGACTGGAGCTGACTTTCCCATGCTGATCCGCCTCCCTCGTCCTCCCTATGGAGTTTACGCTTCTGTCCCTTGGCCACCATTTCTCACACTGCAAAACAACAGCGAGGTTGAGTTTCAGCTGCTCTTATGAGGAAATGCAAAACATAAGAAGCAGTTGGTACTGAAGTGTGTGTAGGCTATCTAAAGAAGATAGTTAAAGCAGGTACAAAAGAGCAAGAATTATATAAATCATTAAAAAGAAAAGATTTTGACAGTTTTTTTAGAATGTATAAATGATTTTTCATACAATTCATGTAAAGTCATTTACTCAAATTCGAGTTTTTATAATAGTTTAGAGGGGGGGGGCTACTTGTAAGGTAACGTTATTCGTTATATAACGTAAATAACGTTATGACTTCAATACATGTAACGTTATTGCAAAAACATTACACAAATTCCTCATTAAAAAAAGACAATATACTTACATACTAATATATATATATATATATATAAGGTGGGAGTCATCTTACCCTATAACGTTAATTTTTAATATAGTTACCCAAAGAAAACCACCTAAACCATAACTGACAGAAATGAGATGTCAATATTTCTACAAACTCCAGATATATAAGACGGGGTGTAATGCATTTATTTATATTCAGAAACCGTAACGTTAATTTGGGTCTATTTCGAAAACGATGGGCCTGTGTTGCGACAACTCGACACGACTGTTTTTAACGCATACATTTATAAATATCAGCCTTCCAAAACAGCAACTGACTACAAAATATAGTTTTTCTTTGAATTTTCAATACATTTTTCAGTTGACATAAACAAAGTGTACGTTTTCCAGCAGTTTGCTTGAGCAAAAAATCAGTGCGCTAGCTTAGCATGTTAACTATCCACTAGTACTTTCTGGATGACATGTTTTACTCACCTGCAACGAACGTAAATGAACTCCGAAATCTTTGTAGCTGTTGGAGATTTATAGTCACTCGACTTCTATAATTCATATAACGATGCTGAGATGTCGGGTGACTGAAATCGTTTGCTGCAGTTTTTTTTTGTCCCGCCAGTGATTCAATTATTTCTGACGTCACACACGAAATGAACGCCGGGAATTGTAGTTGCATAAGTACCTACTACTTCCTGTTTATCTACTACAAAATACCATATACTATACTACCAACGTAAACTAGAAACAATAACTTTGTAAATTAACATCTTTATTTAAAATCAGAACATTAAATGATTACATTATTAGGCAAATTACATAGTTTTTTCAATTATTCTTAAGGCAAAACAAACTTTGAGGAGTTCTCCAACGATCCATTTTTCATAATGAACAAAACATTTAAGATTAACTATTGATATTTATAGAAAGAAAACTTTATATGCAATCAGTAACTTAAAAAAACAGTTATTTGACACTTCTACAATGGCATAAGTAGCAACATAAGAAATTAAGGATGCCCCTGAGTTGATTAACTATATTCTCCACAAACTCCAACTGTTTTTCCATCCCATTCAGAAGTGGAAAGACATTTGACAAAGAAATGGCCCAGGTCAAATTTGGAGATAACTCTTCCTTTCAACATGTTCTCAGTCGCAGTGTATTTTTCCGTCAGAGGTTTGTCACCTATAAAGACAACACACATACAGTAAAGGTCCTGGTTGAAAAGTAACCAAAACCGACAATTAAATGAAATCCGTATTTCAGGGATATAAATCTTTTAGTGCTAATTACCAGCAATATGAGGAGGCATGACAGCTACATAGTCCAATCCCGACTCCTTCAGGACAGTGTACATGCGGTCATGGTCTTCAGTGACCGGCACCAGGCGAGGAGGAACTTTGGCACGATCCCACAACAGAAATGCTGCCGAAAAGAGAGAGATACAGCATATGTCAGTATGCGCTTGCACACGAATTAAGTAAGAAATACGGCTCAGACATCGATACCTGACATGCACGCAATAACTTTGCGGATTCCACGGGCTTTCATGACCTCCAGAATGTTTCGGGTTCCCTCAGACATCATCGTTGTGGGACCAGCAGACAAAATTTCAGAGTACAAGTCAATGAAGTGCACTTAGTTAAATAATATAATAATATGGATACAATTGTTAGTAACTTTTCAACTACTTATTTCAAACGTTCCCTCCAAGCATCGCGTTTCATGATGCAATTAATTGCCAAAAAGTAGTTTTTGAGGGTTTTCATGCCAATTTTTTGTAAAAATGAATTAATTTCTGGTAGAAATTATGCATGTTTGACCAAAAAAAGAAAAATGCATTAGTATAGGTGAACTCACTGAGATCATTTCTTGTCCCTAGAATGATGATGACCGCATCTTGACCCTCCAGAGTCTTCTTCACATCGTCTTTGTTCAGAACGTCTCCCACCACCACTCTGGAGGCCTTGTGGTCTGGAGGAAGCCTCGCAACGTCTCTCACCAGCACAGTCACATTGTAACCTGGAACAGCCAAAAATCGAAGTCAATAGTGCTTGAGATGAAAGGTGCCATGCCCGTTTGCTCAAGATGACCATAAGAGATCACAACTATCGCAAAATAAACACAACAATAAAGCAAAGTGCCACCAAAATAATTGTGAAAGAGCTCAATTATTTATAAAAGTTAAATATTTTATTTCTGATTTCTGGGCACTAATTTGTTGTGCATTTATGTTAATTGACCACTTTTATATGTTAATTTGCTATTCATATATAGCTATTAACTCCCAGCAAAATGACAATGATTCTAGCTTAAGTGTGGGCAAGATATCTCTGCAGTGTTTAGATAAAAATGTCAGTTTACGCTTATCTTTAATAACATGCATGCAATGACTCAGCAGGTTAGTTATTATGCATGACTAAACAGTTTAGTAAACGTCTCGTGATCACAATGCATAAGAGAAGGAACAAAACAATTTAAAAAAAATTAACATTTTAACAACAAGTTTATTAAAATCTGCTGTGTCCGTGTTATCAATCAGCAACTTAACCCGGTATGCATAGTAACGTTACATTTAAACGACTTCAACTTTCCACAAGTTTTTATGTTTAAACAAAGTCATGTCAAACACAAGCTCTGAATTAAAATAGCACATCCTAAAGCGCATAGGAGAATAATATTTTTTAAATAACATACACTATATATCCCAAGTGTCATTGTGTAACGTTACCTGCAGCAACTGCGATAGGTAAGGTCGCTAACCCAGTCATCCCCGTGCAGCCGAATATAGCCACATTTTTTATAGCATCAGACATACCGGGGAGTAGAAAAGCTCTCGGTCAGTTCCACGAGTAAAGACAGCTTTTACTGAAACGCTTCGCTCTGGCAGTTGCAGCTTGTTTAGCTGCAATCCTGATCTTGAACGTTTATGTCACTGTGCTGTCACGGATGTAACGCCTCCTTCAGGAAACTAGAGAGGATTGTGTGACAAGTCCCGCCTTCTGATCTGATCTCTGTTTGCTGTTGTTGCTACGGCTACATGAATGACTTCTCAACTGTCCAATCGCTGATGGCTTCTGACTAGCTCTAACCAATCACAGAAAATAATGCTCAGGACAAGGGCGGAGCTTATCGATGGGTGACTGTAACACGCTTTTAACTCCCCCTAAAAACATTTTAAAGGAGAAATGACTCCTAAATGTCTTAAAATCTCGCAAAGAGCTGCTTACGTATTTTGACCGCCTTTTAGAATACCATGGGTTATTTATTAACAGTCATGTTTTGGTCTTTTCGTACTTGAAATAGTCATTTTTAAAACAATAATTTTTAACCGTGTACTATGATTCTTTTTTGTGCACCAAGAGCGAGTTAGTGAATTACACTGAAAAATAAAAATAAAGACCTCCTTCATAATAATATGCAGTTAAATTAGGTTTTAATAGGCTACATCACAGATCATAAAAATTATGTGCTCTTGCTGAATACTAGGCTACTCAGATATTATATTAATGAAATAAAAGGCCACTTGTATACATTAAAATTTTCTATAACGCACTTAAGTGCCCTTATATAATAATGTGAAATGACAAATTTCACTTTTGTTTTAAAATTATTTATATTGTTTTATTAAACTTTAAAGAAGTTCACTTTTAATCCGCTAACACACTAAAGCAAAATTTCCCTGCTTGATAATACTTTTACTAAAATTTAATGATTTCATTATTTACATATGAATTAAATAGGCTATAGGCTTTTAAATAAAGTATTTAAATATAGGGCTAGTATATTTTATTTATTTATTAGATTTTATATAGAAAGTATATAAATATACGCCTAGCAGGGGTGAAGCTCCAAACTCTGGGCCCTATTCACAAGCAGTGGCCCTGGGCCCCCATAAGCTCGAGGTTCACAACTACCTATGACACCATTTAATACATCAATCAACTGATGCAGTTACCCAAAATATTAGCATTTACATTAGTTAGCAACATTTATTGTGATCTTAAAATCTTAATGGAACATAAAATTTCACTCCTCGGGGGCCCTCCCCCCACTTGGGGCCCTGGTAGTCCCACTTTTCACTTAAATACAACGCCCCTGAGGCCTAGTATATTTTATTTTTAGGTTAGTCTATTATTATTTTTATTTTTTTTTAAATATGTCTATAGACTTAAGTTGTTCAGTTTAAGTTTTTTATTTCAGTTGCAGTTTTGGGTTATCTTCAAATTAATGAAAAATAGAAATTGCTCTAGCAACTAGCTTAAATGAAAGAAATTCATAAAAATAAGCGAATAAGTAATTATTTTTAAAAATATATTATTTCAAACGTTTATTTTATTTCAAGTAACATTTAAATTGTATAGTTTTAGTTTAGTAACTCAACAGTGGTGAAAACAATAGTGTACATTTGGACTTTTTCACCATTGAATTGTGCATTGTGTGTGTGTGTGTGTGTGTGTGTGTGTGTGTGTGCGCGCGCGCGCGCATATAAGGCTGAGACTAAGACTAACGAGTTTAGACTAGTTTATATCATAACTAGTTTTCGTTTTAGGGTTTTAATCCAGTCAGTATACCAGTGTGTGTGTGTGTGTGTGTGTGTGTGCATGTGCGCGCGCGGCACCCCCATCACACTGCTGCTGTATCCTCCGCGTTATTGAGCGCGCAGAGAGAGAGAGAGAGAGAGAGAGAGAGAGAGTATCCGGTGCACGGGATATCCGAGCACACCGGCGATCTGACCGAGCAAGCAAATCTGGCCTCAGACACATTTTTAATGTGATGCGAGTGATATCACCCTTGAAGGAGCCGCGCACTGACCGGTGTCATCGAATGTACCGAGAGCCGTTTTGCGCCACGCATCCCCTTCTTCTTCTCATCGCGCACCTGACTGAAGTATGCCAGAGAAGAGAGACTGCGCTCAGTCCGTCCGGGATTATTCATACATCGCATAAGAAGCATCTTACCGCGCCGATCTGTGCCATAATCATTCATCCTTCGGAGCGGGTGTGCAGGTAAGGACGCGGTGAACCGCTTTGAGATTCGCGTACGCTGTTATCATGTCCGTTGATTCCTGCACGGTGAATGCAGCGAGCACCGGCCTGTGCTGGCCACATACTGCAGTCATTTCTGGGCCGTGTCTTGAGCGATATTGTGCTTGTTGTAAATGTCAACCGCTGGTTTTGTGTTTAAAAAAAAGCCAGGCCTGGCATTTCTATCCGCGCGCTGCTGCATTTTCCAACACACTGGCCATTGGACCACATTGAGGAAAGTTGCTTGTTAGCCCAATAAGTGCCGATGTAAAGTGACAGGCCTGAACGGAAGAAAACATTTAATAGGTGGCATGAAGATTAGATATGTAAGTCGACGAGAATAAACAGCGCTGGGTGTAAACGGTGATGGGAACAGTGGTCAACAATGCGGTAAAGGCATTGAAGAAATACATCATCCATGCATTCCAGCTGCACCCACAGATCCAGTCATGTGTCAGAAATGAGCAGCAGCACTGGACTTTTTGTGTAAAACGCGAAATGCCATCCATGACCTGTACTGCAGAATTAAAATAGACTCATGTGAGGTGCCTAATTTTCAGATCTTAGTTCGCTGAAACGAGAGGCAGGACATATGAGTCATAGTAAGGTTAAATGCAATCAGTAGGTTATATATGTTGGTGTCTGCATTGCTCCTGCTGTTGTCTCCTGGTGTCGATGCACAGCCTTACTGTGGAGTATTTAGACTGCAAAGGAGGCACAGAAGATGCACCTAAAGCTGCATGTATGGCACAAAAATGTGTGTTTAGGCAGACTGTTAAATGTTGCATTGGTGGAATAAATGCATTTACACAGGAGTTATAATGGCAAAAATAATGTTATGAAAATGGTATTTTATGACTATGAAAACACGAGAAAACATCTTCTGAAATGATAACACATTTATTTATGCTTGTTGCATATACTTTCACCTATAACTGGACTGTCTAAACACACTTTAATTTCCAAAACTCAATTATGTATGAAACCACATGTCGTTTTATTACTTGCAAACAGTGTTTTTGTATTGGTGTAGTCTGTGCATTTCTCTGGTATAGATTTCTTGATACACAGCTGCTTATAGACTACAAAGCAGCAACTTTTTATTTGTAAAGTCCACTTGCTTTTGTGATTCTGCGTTCAGTTGATTTCTGAAATTGATTCAAATGGGCTTTTTGCACACAGTAATCTACTCTCTTTCAGTCTTTCACAGATTGAACGAGACTGAAGGCTTGCTTTAGCAGCAAAGGATCATAACAAATGCTAAACCTGCACCGTGTCATAGTGTGATGTCATAGCCCTGATGCTGACGTTCACTATTGGACCTATCCGCTAGTTGCCTTTTAAAATAAACTGGTGAAATAAAAATCAAATCATATTAGGTTTCTGAAACCCAGTATGCACAGCTGTGTATATAAGTGCATATGTTGTCCAGTGCTATTGATGTCAATGATCCCAAAGCAGATCGCAATAAATTAATCATTATGTCTATATCTACTTAATTCAATCAATAAGTGAAGGAAGGTGGCAGCAAGCATAGAGAGAGAGAGAGAGAGAAGTCCTCTGCCCGGGGACTGACGGCCTTCATGTTAATGCAGCATGGCATGCTCTCCCTCAGGTCCTCCTCGACTCTTTGAGGACTGGATCACTGTTTTATTCCCCTGAAAGCAACCTATACAGTCTGAGAAGGAGCTCCAGCTCCTGATCTATATCTGACCTATTTGAGTTTAAATGTAGTGTGTCCTTTTTAAAGGGCAACCGCTGTTTTAGTTAAGACAGATTCTTCTGTCAGATTATCCACGTCCAGCCCGTCAGAGTCACATTGTCTTAAGAAGAAAGAAACTGATTAAGGAACATGATGTCATTATAATGTTAAAGCAGATTTATTTTAATTCTTATTTCTTGACCGTGAGGAGACAGGGTGAACGGTACCTGCTGCTTTCATAAATTAAAAAAGACCCAACTAATTAATATAAGCTGACCCAGACCAAATCATATTGTATTTTCTAGGCCAAAATCTGGGGAATTCTGAGAAATGGATTTCGTGGTATGATGATAAATAAATAAACAAATAAAAATCAAAAACATGTCTGCCTAGAACTTGATGTGTTCTGTGAAAATATATTATGCACAGATTTTTTTTTTTTACAATATATGTATATAAACAAATACCCTTATTTGTTACAGACAGATTTATATGTTTTTCACAAATCCTATTTTTAGTTTCATTCAAAACTTTGATTTAATATTAATCAAAAATATTTATTTCCCATAATGCAAACAATTTATTTCCAAGACATAATATATTTAATTTAGGCATAAGTCAAACCTATGTAATAACAAATGTTGGTCAGTATAGTAATTTGGCTTTTTAAAACTTTACCATAAACCAAAGCAAAATAAGCTCTAAAATGGAAAAAAGAAAAAGTTAGTTCATATTTATTGTTATGTCTTTTAAAGCACATGCACTAGGGATGCTCATTTTAACCGTTTAACCGTTAACCGACCGATTAGAAGTTTAACCGGTTAACACAATCAGTTAAA
>JAUCNO010000318.1:15086821-15097539 GCA_032353835.1 Enteromius viviparus
TGACCTCATGATTCTCATTTGCTCTGACATGCATTGTGAGCTGTAAGGTCTTATATAGACAGGAGTGTGGCTTTCCTAATCAAGTCCAATTAGTATAATTTAACACAGCTGGACTCAAATGAAGGTGCAGAACCATCTCAAAGATGATCAGAAGAAATGGACAGCCCCTGAGTTAAATATATGAGTGTCAGAGCAAAGGGTCTGAATACTTACGACCATGTAATTTTCAGTTTTATTTTTTTTGAAGAATCTGCAAAAATGTCTACATTTCTTTGTTTTTCTGTCAATATGGGGTGATGTGTGTTTATTAATGAGGGAAACAAAATGAAAATAAAACTTTAATTTTATGACAAACGACAAAAAACTAGTGCTGCGTTCAATTTATGACATATTGAAACACGTTTCAGCTGTCACATTCGGTGTGGACACTGTGTTAGTACATATGCATTCATTAATTTAGCAAACCAAAGCGACACAAATGAGAAATAAGAAATACTACAAGCAATTTATTTTAATGAGCATTAAGCATTAATTGTCATTTTCCTAGACGTATTATATGAAGTGAATGTCATCTATTCTGCTGTAAATGAACAGGGAATTGTGACATTGTTATTCAATGGGTTGACCTCTTTGAGACCTCTTACCTTTCACTGGCCTCTGCTGTCAACTACTACGTTATTCCCAAGAGCTTCACTAAGTGAAATTAAGCAATAAAATAGAAGAGACTGTGTAACGTGGTTTAATATCGTCACAGTTACTCTTCAGCGGTCACGTTTCTCATGTTACAGCACATCTTTAAAATGCTATTATAAAAGAACATTTAAAAAACACATCATTTTTGGGTAAACTAACCCTGTAACTTCATTCATAATGTTATATTTATTCCCTGAGAAATGAAAACAGACGTTAGTCGTAGGTCTCTGAGTGCTTTTATTTACCTTTTTTATACAATACACATTGTTTCAGTGTACACAGGCAGCTTCACTGTAATAATTGAAAAAATAAGAGTTGCAAAGTTGGATGATAAAATACAGACAAAAACTAAAAAAGACAGTTCTCATTACTCAGCTCAGCTTAGTTCAATTTTGATTACATTTAGAAGTTGAGTTATCAATTATTAAACAAATTCAATTTGGCTAAATCTGCTCTAGGGCAAACAGCAATGTTAATCAGCTCAGTTTAGTAGATATGATACAGTTCAGTGACAGCCTAGATGTTGCAAAGTTAATAAATTATTAAACAAAAACAGCTTCAGTTCAGAAACACTGCATTGCAAGTCCATTGCAGTGTAGCTTTAATAATGCTGCTGATTTGCTGAATGAATTGTATACAAAAGCATTTCTGGTCTTCATGTATCCAGTGAGGAACTCCCCCAATATATCTGGCTGTTATAAAGCAGATGATGCATGGATTAAGGAATTGGCTCCGCTGGTCTCACTCATACACCTCCAGAGTTCTCAGCAAGCAGAGGTCATTCACAGATGTTATTCACATTTTCCAACCAGAACTCCATATGTCCATGGTTGAAGAGGTGATAAAAGAAGGGGTGATGGCTACTGGACTAAACATTCTTCAAAAGAGGACCACCATCATCATCATCCTCACTGTGTGTCACTCTTCATTTGAACTGAACCATTAGCCCAGAACAAATTGAAACATATCCTTAGTAATTGGTTCCAGGAGACTGTGGAGCAGCTGAAGATCAGGACCTGTGAGACCGGTTACAACTAAAAAAGTTGTTATGTTGAGGTTGTTGTGAAAAGGAAGTTGAGATAGTCTTTTCTTCCCTATTGTGACGTATATCAAAGTCAAACGACTTATTGAACATGAAAAAATGTAGATACTTGTGCAAGTAAACATCGTCAGAGAAGATAGGTCTTCAGTAGGAAGGGGGGGTTATTATTAAAAACAATGAGGGCACATGAATTTAAAAATGACCAAGTATAACTAATTTTGTCCATTTTGATTTAGTTATGGTTTTAAAGCCATCTGTATGTACTTTTTTTTGAGAAATTTCGCAACGTTGGAGCCCCCTACAGTTAAGCGAGTGGAATTACAGGGGATTACTGTACATGTGCATTTATTGCTGACGTAAAGCAAACCTTACTTTTCACAGAATTTTGTAACCGTTTGCCAAACCTTCAACTTCCAGAACTTCAACTTCCACCTCTTCAAGATCTTTTCTTGAACAGACAGCTGAGGGAAGCAGTGATGGGAGAAACCAATCTTTTTGAAGCTAAAAATCAGTTAAACTGTTTCGAAACGCAAAACTACATTACATGATGCAAAACACGTCCACAAAATGTCTACAAATTGAAGAAACTGATCTGAGATTAAAAACCATAGGTGCTGGTTCAATAGTTCACCGCTGGGGGCTACAAATACTCGCCCCCTAATGGAAAACCTTTAGAATTTTCATACAATTAAAAAAAATTATGACATAATGAAGCCTTGTTTACCGAAAATCACATGACCTTGGCAGGTTGATACTGTACCTGCTCTGAGCCACTGTTTCAAAACAAACGATTCACAAAAGTTTCGAAGCCTTACAAAGCAGAGCAGTTTCGAGAGCATCCATCACTAAAGGAAAGTATGTGAAAGTAACAACTGCAGTGCGTCTAATTCAGGGTAACACCAGAATGACATTAAAACTGTTAGAAGGGACCAAATACAGCAGAAGGGTTAAATGTTTAAATGTCATATTAGATTCAGCATCGAGTTGAAAATGAAAATGAAAAATCCCCCTTTTGCCTTTCATTCACATGTTTTTTCAACCAGGCAACAGACGGTGCTGGTATTTCACAACAGTGTTGCTCAATCCCAATGCACATCCATCAGCTTAATTGAATCTTCACTTTGACAACACAAATCCCTAAGATAGCACACATTTATACTTCCCCACTGAGAACAGAGTCAACACTTCAGTTGGAGACCCTTATCTGCATTTATTTCATAATGCATTTACATTTAAGATTCAAAGAAAAGGCAAATGAAAAGGCATACTTAAATGTTCAAAAAAGACGTTTTCAGTGTTGCTATAAAATAACAATGAACAGTTTTTTTTTCCAACTATAAAAGAATTTTAATGGTTCTACATGGAACCCCTGCCAATAAAGAACCTTTAGTTTTAAGAACCATTTGAATTTTAATAAAATAAACAATTGAGAAAGATTTCATGAAGTTCTTTGAGGAACATCATTTACACAATGAGGTTTCATGCTAACTAAACAACAAACAAACACCCACACCCTCCCACCCACACACACATATTCATGCACACACGTCCAGGCATTACTCAGAGGAGGACTGAAAGTGCTGTTCAAGTAAAAGATGAGTAAGGTACAGAAGAAGTGACTTTTTTCACAACCCCGAGTTCTGGCTCCTCCTCTGGAGATGGTGGGGTGTTTTTTAGAGCTGACAGACCCAGACAAATGCCTGAGAGTGAAGTTACTCCTGCTCAAACTCTCCCATGCGTTTCTCCAAACACGCTTCCCATCTCTGAAGCTGATAATCGTGCGTTCTTCTGGACGGCTAGGACCTCTTCAAGATCTTTTCTTGAGATTTATTCCTGTAGCTTTGAGCGCAAGTTCTAGTTTGCAGATATTTAAGGGTGTCGCAAAAAAGAAAATCCTCCAAAATGCTGACAGAGCCGTGTGGCCTGATGGGATCGGATGTCAGAGACCTGAGCGCCCTGCTTCCAGCGGTCCCGAACGCCAACTGTTCCCTGCCCGTTGGCGGAGCTCCGCAGTGGGGACCGATGCTGGACTTTCACCCTGCCTCCCCGTACGGATCTCTTCCCGCCCACTCCTTCGTCAAACAGGAGCCAGGCTGGGGGCCCACAGACCCCCTTGAGGACCCTCACTGCGGTCTGGGGGCCTTCACCGTGCACTTCTCAGGGCAACTCACAGGGATGCACGGGCCGTTTTCTGATTCTCCGTCCAACCAGAGCAGGATGTTCTCCAGCGGGCCTTATCTTCCAGGCTGCATGGACAGCCCTCCTGCCCCGCGCAACCAGGGTGAGACCACCACCCCGCTCGGGGCTCACAGGCTCTATCTCGAGCCACAAAATCTGTTTGTCTCCGCTGTTGGTGTCATAAAACTTTAGAGCTTACATGTGATGTTTGAGGTTTTGCATTAAGCTTGTGTTGATTCCGAATTAATTATAGACAATCTCTAATTATTACTTTTGCAAAGTGCATTAATTATGCATTTAGATTAAATATTCAGCTTCTTATATACTACAAACTGTTATATACTATACTTATTAAAAAAAAATTATATAGTAATTATACAATAATAGTTCAAATTAATCATGTCTTATATAATAACCATCATATTCACAGTTAACCATGCATTTATCAATAAACGACTCGCAGAGTGTACAAGCAATTTATTTTAACTAAAAGATTCACATAGACTTACAGAAGTGAAATATCTCTGAGTATGATTCATATAGTATCTGATGATTTTAAGGAAAATTACTTTTTGATTTGGACGTTAAAAATTCAGCTGACTCTTCAGTTTTAGATGATTTAATGAAATGGCATTCTGCATAAAGGTTTTTATTTCTGCTGCGTCTGCTTTGATAGATGTCTTGGATCCTAAAGGGGACTTCTGACCTCTTTAAAACATTTGAGAAAAGAAGAATATCAATGCTCTGACGGCTGATGTTCTAAACAAAACTAGATTTAAATGTTTCTTAAAGGATTAAAGTACTATTTCACATTAAACCAACCAAATAGATAATCACAAAGCTTTTGAAGATAATGTGTTTATTAAAAAAAGGAAAAATTTCGTGCAACAAAGTTTCTCTTTCTGCGATCCAGCATTCACTTTTTGTGTTGATGACTCCTGAAGAGCTCTTCTTTAAATCTGAGAGCTCATAACACAAATGTCTGATGTTATTGCACCTAAAAGCACAGTACAGTACAACTATTTCCCATATCGTCTTCTGTAATTTATCATTAGATTCATTTAGGAAAAGTCACAATGATTAATTGATTAACTGCATTAGTGGTCTCAAGCGAGTTTGTGCACCAGATGAATTATAAGGGATGCATATTCAATGCATTTGGGCAGGAGTATTTGTGGAAACTTATATTAGATCATTTTCTGAATGATTAGAAAAAACAAAAAGCAATGTACAATTATTCAGCAGGTGCATTCAGTGAGAAAAGGTGGAACAAAAACACTAATTCATTCTGTTTTTCATTGTCTATTCTCTCAGGTTATGGTACAGTAGCATTAGATGGAGCTCCCAGTTACGGACACACACCTGCTCACCACACTCCATTCCCCAACAATACCTTCAAACACGAGGACCCCATGTCCCCCCAAAGCACCATGGGTAAGGAAAATATTCTCTTAGTGTGGCATATAAAGCAGTAAATGCCTTCGATTAAACGATGATGCAAAAGTTAACCATTTGCTGGTTGATTGCCATGTGAAGTTTGTTTGAGCATCCTGAGCAAACTGACAAAGAAACACAGATTCAGTCAATGGGGTGAGCCTGTAGGCGTAGCTACAAATATCAGGCACTTTGCACTCCCTTATAAAAAAAAGTATGCTGAATTGTATTGATTGTGCACTTCAAATATTACTATTAAATACAGTATATTAATAAACTGCATTGCAGATACTGTCAAGTATACTATAACATACTCCGCATGTAAATAAGTACTTCATTATAATTATAACTAGTGTGTGCATTTATTTTTAATTTAATATATTTTTAATGTTTTAAAATCACTAATTTTATAATTTATATATACATTTAAATACATGCCTTACAAGTTTCAATAGAATATTAAAGTGTGTTTTAGTTCACAATAAATGCTTGTCAGTATATTTAGGCAACAACAAATTACATTTTAACCGTATTTCAAATGATTATAGAAATAAATAGACTTGGTGGGTTATTGTAACAGTTAAGTGTCCATATATAAGTGTATTATTATTAGCAAAACAAGATCTCTTTCCAAAAGTTTCTTCTTTTTTGCAGCGGCTGTGTTGGATAGAGTAAATATGTGAGTGTGTATTTAAGTATAGTATGACAAATAAGACAGATCGCTATCTGGAGATCACTGTATCCGCACGGATCATCTTGAGGTTAAGTGTCAGATGGAGTTTTAATGTCAGGGCATATTTTTTCCTTCTTTTTTTTCCTCATTTTTACCTCTCTGTCTCGAAAACTCAAAACACTGTGTGCAACCGTTTCTAAGTTCATTAAGCATAAATAACGCTGGCATAAATTACCGCTACTCTTTTTCGGGCAGCTGAGAGGAGGAAGCAGAATTGTGGATGTGGAGAAGTATGTTTAGTGCTGCCGAGGGACTGATTCAGTGTCTATTGCCCTAAGAAATGAACAGAGTGCTCTTAGAAACTTTGCTGACTGCTTTATAGTCTCAGGGAGCCCTGCACTGTTTGGATAACCGCAGTAAAGAAGAGGCCACACTCTGTGTTAGCTCTACTGTAAAACGCTTTGTTTCACTTGTAAGCAGTAAACTGAAGTATATCTTTCAGATATTGCTGATGTATATGCTCTTTGATTTTGTGAATATGCAGGTGAGCAGCAGTACTCCGTCCCGCCGCCTGTCTACGGCTGCCACAGCCCTCCTGACAGTCAGACCCTGCTTCTGAGGAACGGCTTCAACAGGTACCTTCTTCACTAATGATTATAACGTAATACACAGTGTAATAACAGACCTAATTAAGCATAAGAGGTTTTCCAAATTATGAGTTTTGTATTATGAGTTAATGTCGAGTTAACAATTCCCAAGGTGTGATTCATCATGCATGAAATAATAATAATAAAAGTGCAATAAATTGCATCATAGAGGAAGGAGCCACGGATTACAAGAAGTTACAAAAATATGCAGAATTGTTTATGCAACTGTTGAAATCAAGGGATATTCCTGAATGTTATCTAACGACAGCATCTGAGACGTGCCACAGAAAACAATTTCTGCTTTGTCCCTCAGTCTGCAAAAACATGCAGTAATCTCGAAGGCATCACGGAAGGTATAAAAGATGTTAATATAAAAGCTCTTAGAGTAGAAATATTGGGCAAAATACTGTTGGTGACAATGGCGTTCTTGCATATAGTCAAAAAAATAAGAGTGATGATGTAAATGATTGGTTTAGTGCTGGCACTGATCTAGGAGGATACTAACAGAATCTTCCCTTATCGGGTGTTATGAATCTTAAATATTAAACTGGCTTTACATGCTCAAAGGAGTTTCAAACTTGTGTATATATACATAATATACAGTAAGTTGGATATATATTAACAATACGTATTGTTCACATCTACATGCCTTAGTTAGTCTTTTACATGCGATCTGCTATCAGTAATATAATTTGCTAATGTTTACATCATTTATTTTTCACGCTCTGAAATCCTCCTGCTCCACCTGTCTAGATCTGCTATAGTGCTTATTCATGACGCAAGCACTTACATTGCTTACTTTTGATTCTCTAAAACCCTTCACCTCCCCAGCTCCACCTGTCTAGATCTGCTGAGTGTTTATTCATGCAGCAGCAGTATACCTTACACGCATAATTGTTAAATTGTTTCACGTAATGCTTATTTCAGTGCAACGCTTTGCCCCCGTAGTCACAATAAAGACTGTTTTTATGGTTTTGTTTCTGTGCAATTAACAGCATGTTATATATGCTGTTGATAGAGCTGAACTTGTATTGAACTCGGAACGTTTTTTAAAAAGGCGCGTTAATTGGTGTAAGAAGTAAAATACGCATATTGTTGATTTGTGACTTCGCCGTGGCACAGCCCCCTCTGGTTTCTGAGTGAATGAATAGAGCGTCAGTGAGGCCCATGTCTGGATGGCTCAGATAAATCCTCAGTGAGTCTTGCTGTCTGCGCAAAGGTTAAGAACTGCACAGCAGCCCTCAGCAGGCCAAAATTCACTCACAGTGATCTACTGCCCGTTTCCGCCAAATTCCTCTTCCTTTCTCTGCTTGGCCCTCCCCAGAGACATGAGAGGACGGAGAGAAAGAATTATGTATTCAAAAGATGAACTTTTTTTGGAGGAGAGGGGGGAAACCAGAGAATATCAAGAATACCAGTATGCAGTATAACAATTTACAATTTTTAAAAGTTTTACAATTTTATTATCATTTGAAATAAACATTTTAATTTGAATATATTATTCCCAGCCTGTCCTCCAACAAAAACGACTCTATAAGTCGTTTCTGCAAGCACCTTATTACGACTTATATTTAGTGGGCGTAAAAATCACGACAATGTCATACTGCGTTACACTGATCTCACTGTGATTAAAACATATTTTACTAGGTTTAATTTGTACGAATGACCACACAAACCCACTCCTAAACCTACCGGTCACAAATATTGTGTAAAATCATGATTTAAAGGGTTTTGTGAAAACGTGTTCGAACCCACGATTGCACGATCACATCTCACCTTATAATGCATCCCTCTACAAACTGAGCTACACCAACCCTGAATCACATGGCCGATAAAATAGTACAAAACATTAATATGCGAATGTTCTGTTGCCGATAGGGGTGCAAGTGTAGTATACGCTCGGATTGGTCCTGTGATGCTAAGCACCGTTACTCTTGTCTCATGGTGCTTTATGTATATTTGCTGAATATCTTTACTGTTGATCAATTTAAGCATGTTTGCACATGCATTGTATGGACCAACAATTCATTAATGACAATATTCTTTTTAGGATAAAATATTCCTTAAAGGGTTAGTTCACCCAAAAATGAAAATTCTGTCATTAATTCCCAACATCCTCGTGTCGTTTCCAAACACATAAGACCTTTGTTCATCTTCAGAACACAAATTAAGATATTTTGATGGCTTCAGACCCTCTGTCTGACCCTCCATAGACAGCAACACACCTGAAATGATCCAGATCCAAAAAATTAGTAAAAACATCAGTTGGTTAAAGACAGTTTTGCGCTACGAGAATAATATAATAATATAATAATATAATAATCTATACCATTTTTCTCCCCTGCCATTTTGGAGAGTATTACAGTGCAGCACATACACACGCTTTAACGTATTTGACGTAAGCAGCCTTGTTTACATCCGGGGAAAGCACGCGCATGAGCGCAATCTGTGGTTGTTTGCGCCAAGAGGAGTTAAATTATGTTATTTCAAAAAAGTATTCTCACAAAAACTAAGTCGATCCACTGACGTCACATTAACCACTATGTTTCTGGATCTTGAATACTTTCAGTTGTATTGCTGTCTATGGAGGATCTCATCAACAATATCTTAATTTGTGTTCTGAAGATGAACAAAGGTCTAATGGGTCTGGAAAGACATTAATGTATTAAATATGACATTAAAGAGTAATTAACGACAAAATTGTCATTTTTGGGTGAACAAACCCTTTATTAAAAGAAAGGTGAAGATGAATTTAGCTTTTTATCAGTGACACAAGAATTATTGAGCATTCTTCAAATACTGCTCTCATGTTGTTTAGAGAACAGGAATCTGAATCTGAAATAAGGCATCCAGTTTTGATAGGATACGACTGCAGCATCCGTGCTGTTACCCTTGCTGTCTGGGAGCTTTTGGAAACCATCAAAACTTATACACTGACTCAAACAACCTCACTCGCTTGCATCAGCCTGGTACTGTTGCAGTGTGTTCCGGTGACCTCACAAACCCACATTTCTTGCCAATAAAGTAAGATTAGAGGGTAGTGGAAAGGGAAATTCCACCTTATTTTCAGCAGTGTTTGGCATAGAAACGCTCTTTTGCATTTTGAAACACTGGTATGAGCTGTAATGAAAGCTATTTATTGGAAAGCAATGTGGCAACCAATCATAAAGTAATAATGAAACACCTCCACTACCTTCTTCATTTTATTATCATTTTTTATATTAGATGATATTATATTTTATAATACTAAATATACTATATATAAAATTATATATATTATTTGATTATAATTACCTAAATAATACTACAACAACTACCATTCAATCATCATTATTATTGTTAAATGGTAGTGCATTTTAATATGTTTTGTAAAAAAAAATGCCACTTCAGCCCACAGCATATGAGTCAAGATCATTTCTCCAAATATTTCCACAATACCCAGAAATCTCTGTGACATCACGCTATTACACGACTGTGCCAGGCACTTGTCTCGCCAGCTATGAGATGCAACACTTCACAGTGTGTTTCCACTGTGCCAAACCAGCCTTCAGGTTGCTGCTTCCTTAAACAGTTATGAATCAGTGGTGATGATGAAAAAGACACCAGATTTGTCAGCGGTGTGTTGTGCAAAATGTAACATGGCATGAAAAACCTAAAATTGAAAAAAAATTTTGTTCAGATTTTTACTTTTTTCCGATATTATTTTTGGTCTCATGCCTTTTCAAAAGCGGTGTGCTTCTTGAGAAGCTGAGCAGTGAAAGTGAGGTCACATGACGATGATTTATCTCTTCTGTCCTGGCAGTGATAATCTCTACCAAATGACGTCCCCGTTGGAACGTGGAATTACCTGGAATCCCGTCAGCTCACTGACACCCAAGAGGTACAGACATTCACATATAAACACCTGCGCCTTAACCTCTTAGGGCTTAGTGGCCACATACGTGTACAGCACATTTAAGCACTTATGTCCACATTTGTATTCAGTGCTGAACTTCTGGTGTTATGGACACGTATGGGGGTACTTACACTCTCATCTGGTGGTGTCAGAAGT
>JAUCNO010000318.1:15097639-15110846 GCA_032353835.1 Enteromius viviparus
CTTTCCTTTCCTTTCCTTTCCTTTCCTTTCCTTTCCTTTCCTTTCCTTTCCTTTCCTTTCCTTTCCTTTCCTTTCCCGTCTGTCCCATCATGTCCTTTTCTTCAGTAAGGAAGCCTGTATTATTTTTACACCCCCATCTCTTCTCATCTTCTTTTCGTCTTCTCAGCCATCGTTTGCCCTATTTGAACAAGTGTCTGTTTTAAAGGAAGGCCTCGCTGTAACAGCACAGCACTTTGAAACAAAAGTACAGAGTGAAGTAGGAGCATGAATCATGCTGTGGTGACAGCAGAGGAGATAGGAGCGGGTCCTGCTCAGTCAACCAGTCCAGCCCAGATAGAGTGTCTGACCTTGGATGTGTTGAAGGGGCAGTCTTGGGCAGCATGTTTTTGCACGTGAGAGTAAGGCAGAGAAATGTTGAAATGAAGAGATGCAGACAAGAGTGAAGGGGAAAGTCCAACAGGGTTGTGAGAATTTTCTTTGTGTTTTTAGCGATTGAGTGAATGTGTGCTTGTCTATGGACAGATGAGTAGGTGACTGGGACGCTGGACAGAATATTTATGCCGTCTGTCCAGATAAAAGATTTGGTATCCACCTTCCTCACCCCGAATGCCATAACAACAGGGTGTTTATCTACTGAACGGATGAATGGTCGGGCTGTGGGAGGACTGGGCCAGCAATGGTTGATTGTGTAGTTTGAGCTGTGAAGTGAGTCGGACAAAGAAAAAACTTTATAGGTCTTTAGCTCTTTATCTGTTACCGCCCACACTACAAATCCCCCTCCAACTGGCCAACGACATCCTTTTGTGATTAAGGAGAAAAACGCTGATTCATTTATAGCAGAGCTATTAAGACATGTTCAAATCTTTCTTTTCTGAGAATCTTATAAAGATTATAGAGTCATATTTACATGCTGCTCTAGATAATATGTCAGCTCTGTTAGAGCAGTCTCTGTAAGCGTTTGCTTTATCTGCCAGTTTTGAATAACTGCTCTGTGTCTTTGTGTCCAGTCACAGTGGTGCTTACGAGGCCGAGGCGTCTGCAGGAGCTCCGCTGGTGTACAGCTGCAGCACTCAGTATCACATACACACTCATGGTGTGTTCAGAGGAGTACAGGTGGGGGATTGCAAAAACACACACACTCAAACTCATACACATATTCATTTTATCCGTGCACACAGACTGGATTCTCACTATAATATTACTATAAAGTGTGTTGCTATTAAAGGGATAGTTAAACTAAAAATTAAATCCTCAAGTCATTCCATGTAAGAGCTTTCTGCCGCTTTAGGAGAAGCCACTGAATATAATAATTTTCTTATATAATAAATGTAATGTAACACAGAGCGTGTTACAGTAACAGAGTCACTGTTTTCGGTAACGGATGCCTGTTGTTATGCAACACAATTATACACTGTAAAAATATTCTGTAAAATTGATGGTACAAATACAGCAGCTGTGGTTGCCGGAATTCAACTGTACAAAATACGGTAGCAATATTTAGGTTTTAACTTTTAACTTAAATTTACAGTTAAATACCGTAATTTCATTAAGTGATATAAGGTTAATATACCAACCTGTTAAAGTAATGAAATCTGTTTCGTATCTTTGAAATACACTTATAAGCAGATTCAGGTGATGATGAGAAAGTCACATGATGAGCCAAAGCCAATCACAAGCAGCTTTTAGATAGGAACATAGCTCATCCGCGAGCTCAGAGTCATTCACACAAACACTAAACACCATCATGATGAAACTCAGATATACAATAAACATTAACATGTAACATACAACCCTAATAAACACAACTAAAATAAACAGTTATTTTAAAGAAAAAAAACATCGTTTTCAAGGAATACTTTGATTAAAAATGACTTTCCGTAGACATTTAAGATTAATCAGATGCTGTCCCATCACACAGTCACAGGACTTTTTTGATGGGCAAAATGCTTTTCCATGTCCCATTGTTCACACAAAAACCACATTAAGCGTGCACTTTTGGAAATTTTAAGGATTATTTTCAGTGTAATTTTTTATTACTCTTTTCTGATGTGATTCTTTAAACTTCGCATTAAACATGGTGATGGAAACGCAGCTACTGCTTCAGCGTGTAGTGTTTGTACAGCGTTTGAGAAAGCTGATACTGTCCAGAGAATAGTGTGCATGTATGTTTATAACTTTAGTTTAAAGCTTTTCTCTAAAGGCTTTTAAAAGCTAAATTGATATTTAACAGGCCACAAGATAAGAGGGGTAGTTCAGATGCAGAACTCATCCGGGGTTTGGTAACGCAGAAGTTAAAACAAACAAAGTCTCAGAAATGCAGCAGAATTGGCAAATAGAGTTTGCTGATTGCCAATTATACTGTTTTTGTTTTGTTTTTTCTCCAGGATGTGCGGAGAGTACCAGGCATCACTCCCTCCATTAAATCATCAGAGAACAGTGAGAAACGGCCTTTCATGTGTTCTTACCCCGGCTGCAGTAAGAGATACTTTAAACTGTCCCACCTGCAGATGCACGGCAGAAAACACACAGGTGAGACCAACATATGAGGATTACACACACACACACAGTTTCCAGTTTTACTTTGGGGTCACAAACAATCCAAATAGCTTTTATAGGCTAGCTTGAGATATTATTTCTCTTAAAAAGCAGCAGGTAAGATTTACAGTGTTACGCAACACGCATAACATAAGTTATAAATCATGTGGAAATATATTTTTTCCAACCTCCAATAAGAGAAATTAATAGCAGGGAATTAAATTAGAAGATGTAAACGTTTCTGCACCGGTCAGAAAGATCAGCTCCCTGGACACTTGAATTTCCAGCTCTCAGGAATGTCTGACTTTATTCTAGTGACAGAATGAGTCTGATTACAACCATTATTCACTACCATGAATCAACACACACACACACACACACACACACACACACACACACACACACACACACACACACACACACACACACACTCCTCAAAAAGTGAGCTTCGAGGGCAATGCTGTTGTTCTGTCTCATCTAATCAACGAAAGAAAAGCCACAGCCTGAAGAAAACACTTTACAGTAATCATGAGTCTATGCAGGATAATTATTATTACTAGAAAAATAGATAATAGCTGACATAAAAGTGATACTGATGGTTACAATTAAGGTCCTGTTTGTTAACAACAACAATGACAATACAATAAACAATGAAAATATTTAGAAAGCATTAATGATGTTCATTCAAATTCTTCATTTTATTTGACCTAGGCATACTAATGATAACAAATATGAATACATTCTGTAACAGAGTGAGTTAAAGTTGCATTAACAAAAAAGCTTGTGTGGCCTTATTGGAAATGGCTATCAAAAACTGAAATATTTCCTGTTATTAATACAATTCATTAAAAGACTGAAACTGCAATGAATAAATGTAAATGTTCAATGCTGAAAATAGTAACTAATTTTATTTTTATCACATATATTATCACAGACAACATGATCCGTGTAAAAGGCTTTCTTTTGAAGACAGTTGTGTTACTACCAGAGGTAACTCTGTCTATCTAGGTTTTGGTGGAGATAATGTTATCATAGTAAATTATTTGTAAGGGCACGATAATCACCAGAATTACTAAGAAACAGCTGGACTCATGGCATGTACAGTTTCACAGACAGGCCTAAATTTATGGTTTATAATGCTTTGAGAATAACAACAAAAGAAATGCTGAGCTCAAACGGCGCCTCCTTGTGGAAGCTTCATGTTGATGGCAGAGGCATGTTCCCACATCCATATTGTGGTTTTGTGTCACACACAGGTGAGAAGCCCTACCAATGTGACTACACAGGCTGCGGACGCAGGTTTTCCAGGTCTGACCAACTCAAGAGACACCAGCGCAGACACACAGGTAAGATACATCTATACTCTTCAGAATACTCCAGGACAAAAATATAGCTGTTATGTTACTTGGAGGTCATTAAAGGGTTGGTTCATCCAAAAAGCCTTTCATTAATTACTCACCCTCATGTCTTCGAAGACCTTCGTACATTTTCAGAACACAAATTAAGATATTTTTGATGATATCAGAGAGCTATCTGACCCTTCATAGACAGCAACACAACTGAAATGATCCCAGGTCCAGAAACATAGTCCATGTGACATCAGTGACTCAATGTTGTCCACATGAAAGTCTTAGCAATGCATATTACTAATCAAAAATTCAGTTTTGATATATTTATGGTAGGAAATCTTCAAAATATTTTCATTAAACATGAGCTTTTATACAAAATTTTAAAGGAAATTGCCCCTCCCACCAATTCCAGCTGTCATAAACCCATCACTTGTATAAAGAATGTGAAGCCCACCACAGCTGTCTGTGTCCTGCTTTGCTCCCGCAGGCGTCAAACCCTTTCAGTGCGAGACATGTCAAAGAAAGTTTTCACGCTCAGACCATCTGAAGACCCACACTCGGACTCATACAGGTAAAACAAGTGCGTAAGCCTTTTTTTCAGACTTCTCAAAAAGTATTTATTGCATATGCATTGATTTGATTAGAGCGCATCAATACAATGTGTTTGTGTGGTTCTCAGGTGAGAAGCCGTTTACGTGCCGTTGGCCCAGCTGTCAGAAGAAGTTCGCCCGCTCTGACGAGCTGGTCAGACATCACAGTATGCATCAGAGAAACGTGAGCAAACTCCAGCCTGCTGTTTGAGACGCTGTACATACACAAACACTCTCAACAGTTAAGAGCTTTCAGTCAGTGAACTATAAGAGCGTCCCTGTAAGAGAGAGAAAACGGTTTTATTGAAGTTTGCCTTGTTGTATTTGACATGGAACACTGCCATTTGCTGAAGAATGTGTCTGCATCATCTCTGTTTGTAAATAAGAACTTTTTACATTTGTAATACTGATTTTTTACATATATGGAAGTTGATTGCACTGGGTATACTTTTTTTTAAATTTGCAACAAATTGTGGACGAGTGAGGAACGGCTGGTGTAAAAATCATATGCACTGTAATGCCTTTGTATATATTTGTGAAGTGACAAGAGTCTTTCTTAAAGTGCCTTTTATAATAAACTACATTATACATTCTCAGGAAATCGATTGTTTTAGTAAACGTGTGTGTATTTATGTATATCTATGAGACGCATGAGTGAATACAGTATATACATAACCATGTGTACACAATTGATTTATTGTATTTTGTGGCTATTAATATCAACAAACTGCATTTTTTTTTTAAATTAAATTTAAATGATCAGTTTTTGCAAAATAACTCTTCAAATACAGAATTGCAAAATATAAACTGCATACATAATGTACAAACACATCAGAAGTTGTGTATACTTTTCAGTGCAAGAACAAAATATTGTATGAAACTTGAACAGTGCATAGATCCATAATTACATTTTTGCATATATATATATATATATATATATATATACACATGATTGAAGAGTTTTTGCAAAAATCATGTTTTTTTTTTAAATGTTTTTTTCGTTATGTCTTTTCTCCTGACCAAAATAACCCAATGCTGTTTGATTGGGATTAACTAGGAATCCCAATGAACATTGAGAGTTATCTGTGTGCATCTGTGTGCAACAAAAACCAAAAAACACTGGAATAATTTCTCCCAAATTTGGTGTGGAGCATTTATTAAAAACTGTGTACAAAAACAAAACTGCATACAAACGTACACCAATGTGAATACGAGCAAGCAAGACCCCAGAAACGCTTCCAGACGAGTGTACTGCGCTCTCAGTGTGGGGTCACATGGAATGCATCTCTATATACAGATCTAGTCCTCGTCCTGTTCAGCAAACACTGTATACTGTCATGGTTTGACTTCACTGCACAAAAACTGTTAATGATTGTCCTAAAACGAAGGAGCGCTGAACGCATGCATGGATCAGGAAGACGTCCGGGCTTTCAACATCCTTCGAGTTTCTATATACAAAAACATGAAATGCTACTGAGATTTGAACATTTGCATTATTTCTTATTGCCACTATGAAACACAGAATGGTTCGAAGCTTATGGGGTGTGAAATCTTTACTTGTTCTTGCAGAAAAAAGAGAGAAAGAAAAGCAAGATCTCGTCAAGATCAAGAAGTAAAAATTAAAATCTTGCTCAGACACACGAATATATACATACACGTACATTCAAGCATCTAGAAATCAAATCGCATTTACGTAACATCAACATTACAAATGACAGCCTAGACTAGACTAAAGTGCGTTATTGCCCAGAAATACTTTGCCATATCAGAAGGGTCTTCTCGTCCTGAGGCAGCAGGTGTTGTCGAGAGGTCATCGTTTTCAATCACGTATCGGCATCGTAAAATAATGTCGACCGTTCCAATCAAAAGGAACAACGCTTCAGTCATTCCCAACATCAACCCTGATTTGACAGTTAAGCTCCGCCCCTGCAGCAAAGCAAGGTTGTTCATTGGCTTGTTCGAGAAAGGAGCTGATAGGTCGAGAGGTTTGGAGGATGGACCCTCCTCGAGGTGTTTCTCACGCAGTCAGCTTCATTCGTCCTATAAGCGAAGAGAAAAGTGAGATGATTACATACACAGTCATGACTAACTCCTGAAGCTTTCCCAGTTTACAGGAAATACTGGACTTAATCATGTTGTTGCTATGGAAACCACACAACAGAGCAACAACAGAAGAATCCTTCATTTAGATTTCACTAACCATCTTACTGCAACTTCCGCAAACTATTTTTAACCATATTTCGAGGTCAAGAACGCTTACTGTTCAGACACCAAGGGCTTAGTCAGTCATTTCCTTCAGAAACACTCTCTCTGCTGAGTAACCAAGTAAGCTGGCTGATATTTTAAGAAAATTATGCCGCCAGATAAAATAACACATTTTGGCCATATTTCAAAGGCAGCTTCACATTTAGCCTTTACAGAGGACACCATCCACACCAAGACAAAAACGAGGTGTAAGGATTTCCTGCGTTTAACACTGGTTGAATGAATTGTTAATGTATACATTCAGACCCTTTTTTTTCTTCCTTTTTTTTTTAAACAGCAATGCATCTCTTTTCCATTGCAATGAGAAGAAAACTGGCCAACCAATAAGATTTGGGAATGTTGAAAATAAAAAACAGCCTGGTTTCTTTAAAATATCTTCCTTTGTGTTCAGCAGAACAAAGAAATTCAGACAGGTTTGGAACTACTCAAATGATGACTATTCTTGACAAAACTTTTGGGTGAACTCTTTTTTTAGGTTTGTTGCCAATTTAAAATATTGAGTGTGGCAAGTAGTTTTGGGATTTCAGTAGTTCTTCATTTATTCTTCACTTTGGTCTTGAATCACCTCAAGGCATTGCAAATATGGAGCGAACAACTTACTTTACTTAAAAGAGCAGCTTCTCTGATCACAACAAAAAGTACACATTCTATGGTGAAATCTCTCAGTTGTTTGTATTAGTCATTTACATTATTCCTTGTTGAATGGTTTTTGCCCTGAATGTGTCTTGTATTGGAAATATCTCACTAGAGTTAAGAAGAGAGCTACTGTAAATCAGTATTGACCCTCACATAATAAAATCACAAACATTATTCTGTCACCACCACAGTGCAGCCCAGCCAATCAAAAGCAGAGCTGTAGGTGAACACACTGAACAACTATTTTTTTTTCACCAATCTCTCTCTCTCACACACACACACGCACACACTTAACACAGACAAACAGTGAATACAGTGCACAGTTGCAAAAAACAAAAAAAAAAAAAAATCACAAGACAACAAATATAAATTAACTGGACGAATACAGTAAGCTTGTACAAGGCCAAACAAAACTAAACAGACAACAGCTGATCCCGATTCACACACACACACACACAAAGCTTCCTGGGGTTAAAGGCACTGTGTTAGATGGGTGGGCGTTGACGAGGTGACACGTGGGGCACCATGCCATGCTGAGCGGTTCATGCCAAGCGACCAACCACATAAAACCCCACCTACCTGCCCACCGTCCCCAACCAATGGGCTGCTTCTGTCTACCTGTCTATCTGGAAACCAACCAATTACAGTGTCACAATGCAAAGAACACACGTCCCCTTCACATAGTGTGTGCTGTACTCAAAGCACTGTCAGATGCTATGATTATCAAGGCTGTGATTATGAGATTAATGCATTATTATATCAGATTATTTACAGTCTTATGTAAGCAGGTATTTCTGGGTCATGTGACCGTTGGGTTTACAGTGATATTGAAGGTGATTTTCTCTCTGCTCACCTGTGGACAGCTGACTGTGAGACCTCCGCCGGGTTGTGGGGGTCTTAGAGTTGGAGGAGAGGGTTGAACCTGCGCTGCTGGCCCTTGAGATTGGAAGCGGCACAGGGGTGACTGGAGGAGAGTCCAGCTATGTAAGAAACAGATCATTTTGAGGGGTGAGAATCAAGGTGTAACTGGTGAAGAGACATTTCCCCAACTTTACAGGAGGTCCAACAAGAAAAGTGACCTTTTTCTACATTTCTATTGTATTTCCCCCAAATTATACACATTTTCCATTTTAATTATACTGGATTCAATTTATAATTAAACCGTAATAATCAAAAATCATGTCTAATTAATTGAAACCTTGAAACAAACAATTAAACAATTTAGCAATAAGAAAAATACATATTACATGGTTTAAATAGCTTAAGTAACTTAATAACCAGAAAGCATGTCTAATATATTATACATTTAGAATATTGTTTATGACATGCAATTATCATTAAAACAGCATAAAACATTGAACTATTATACAATTATTCTGATATTACATTTAAAGCCATTAAATTAATCTTTTAAAATGTACATTACATGGCAATAATACAATTATCAAACAAACAAAGTGTAGATGATCATGTTATCACTTATTTAGACAAAACATTCGGTCCAAGTTGCCTATGTGAGCACCATACTGTAAATTTTCCAAATCATTTCTCCAATTTTACCACACAAATCACATTATTAAATATGAACAGGAGCTAAGGAAAAGGAATGATGAGTGCATTGAGGCCACTGCAATTTAAAAGCTATTGATCTTTTTCATGAACACGTGTGTTTGTGATGCTGTACCTCCACGCTGTCATGAGTTGGAGAAGAGGATGTTGAGGAGTTCTCTGCTTGGCGGCGTGAGGAAGACGAGGGTCCGATCTCAACAGTACGAACACGCTGAGCGAACTTCAGAGAGCAAACTGACTCACTGACATTACTCTCTAGAGGAGACACCTGAGACACACAGAGAAGAATCCCAGTTGATCCCCGAGTTATGAGAAAACTATATGAAGTAACTAACATGATGTAGGTAAAAGGTTTTGTAGACTTGTGATGAGAATCATAAGGAATTTAAGTACTGTGCATCTAATTCAGAAACCGCCTAGTTCTGATTCCATTTATGTTTTTATAAAAACCCCAAAATATTAAAATCTCAGTTACACACACAAAACAATGCTGCGTTCATGTCAAAATCACTGAAATTAAGAGAATCTGATTCTGAAAGAAGATTAACATCCTTGTAATTACAACTTAGCAAATTTTCCAAATAACCAAGACTAATGTTTTGTGAAAAACACTCAGTTTAGCAGTGACATCTTACTTTTTTTGTTTAGTAATACCTATGTTTGGTCACTCTCAATGCCTCATAATACAAAATTAAGACCTACATTAGACACACAATACAGTTTGAAGTTGAAACACCAATGTCCCACTAAATAAATCTACATTTAAAGCCTTTGCATGACTGTTGTTGTATCTCTTTCGTTTGTGCAATCACACAACATCTGAATACGTTTTTAGAATTAAGTGCTACCATAGAAACACAGAACTCTGGGTAGAACTTCTCAGCTTGTCATCTAGTAATTACGGTAATAACGGCATGTTGTGAACGCAGCTATTAGTAACTATGTATAAAATCACCAGGAATATTTATTATTAACTTAAATGTGTTTTGTTTTTCATTTTTAATACAATATTGCTATAATTCTATTAGTTCACAAAGTTCTTTAGCGTAAAAGGTGATTTCTGCGGGGACTGGCATGAAACAACACACAAAGTGCTTAAAATACCTGGTCTGCTCATGCTGTACCAAGTACAGTCTTTATCCCTAAATCCATTATAATCCACTCAAAATGTGTTGAGGTTTGAAGTAAGCCCTCTCCATTATAACCCTGGTGACCCGGTGAGCGCTCACGCACCTGTACCATCATGAGGGTCTTGCTGTCTCCGCTGAGCGAGTCCTGCAGCAGGTACGTGAGGCGGGAGTTCCTGAAGGGCACGTGCGAGTGTTTAGAGCGCAGGGCATTGATGACGTCTCCCAGCGCAGACAGTGATTTGTTGATGCACTGGGCCTCACGCAGACGGCTGCCCTCGGCACCGGACTTGGCAATCCGTTCGGAACCAGCCAGATCCACCAGATTGAGTTTACCTGCATAAATGAGGAGAAAAAGCCAAGGTTTCATATTTGCATTTTAATTATTTTCCGTTTAAACAAACTGTGCGTACCTGAGGTGCGGTGGCCCGTGGATGAGTTGAAACCTGCCACTGTGACGATAAGGAGCGCGTGAGAGCGAGAGCTGTGCTCGTTTAGATTGGTGCACGCTGTGGCCCTGTTCATGTGACCCAGGTCAAACACCTGCAGGGTCAAAGGTCAGGAGTTACAAACATTGAATTTAACTGAACTGGGTTGATGCTTGTCTGTATGACAGACTTGGCATCAGAACACTGATTATTGAACCCTTTTAAACTACTTTTTTTAAAAACTTGCACCAAATAATTTAAGAACGGGTCCCACTTTATATTCGAAGGCCTTAACTACTATGTATTTACATAATTTGGTGTTAATAATGTTTTTACATTGCACTTATATTTAGAAAAATACCTAACTGTAGTTAAATCTGTAATTCATTTCTCTAATTACATTTATGATGACATTTGCCCATCTTCTACACCTTAACCCACCCTTAAACTTACCCATACCACTAAACCTGTCCTTAACCTTACCCATATCCCACCTCAACTGCAGCAGAAGTGTTTTGCAATACATTATGAACACAACAAGTACATTGTACTTTTTTACATCGTAGTTAAGACCACCTAATATAAAGTGTGACCTAAAAATGTCCCTATTTTACAGAGTCTGTTATACTAGAGTCGTCCTTGTACTATAGTAATATAGTAATTAGTACGCATGATTACAAGCAACTAAGCTTAAACCAAACCCTAATCCCATAGTAAGTACAAGTTGTACATTGTTACAATGTAATTATACAATTAAATACAGAGTAATATTAATTAACAAAGACACCGTGACCCTGTAATATCTGAAATAACAATTATAATTTATAAAAAAAATGTTTGAACGGAAACAGTTTTTTAAAACCCAGATTTATCATCATGTTTGACACTCACTTTGTAAGAAAATAAATAATAAAAATAAATATGGATAATCAGGCAAACATAAGCTGCAGTAAGAGATCATTTTGAATAAATATTACTTTGATAATATAACATTAAAGCTATGCTTACTATAAATGCACTTAATAAAAACCATTAATTTTAGATGTGTATCATGGCCCCAATAAGTACCTTTTACAATTATACTAAAAGGCCTTTTGTTCATCAAAAAAAAAATTTCATAAAAAAAAAAAAACATGAAAAAAGAAAGTAGATTGTGTACAACAGAATTTAAACCAAGTTTTTATAATTTAGAGGCCTTAGACATTTGCATATTCAATATGACATTATATTTTAAGAGAAATTATATTAGGTATATATTAAAGTAGTAAAAATGAACTTTTTTCACAGTTTTCAGAGCGAAGTAGCAATGGATCAAATCCATAAAATCTAATAGTGGTGATATTGAAGTTCACAAAGCTGTCACGATAGGCCACCTGAGCTTCACCTTGTTAATGTCCTCCACGCTCTCCACCGTGAACTCTGTGAGTCCCGGCACATACAGCTGTCCACTCCCGTCTGGACACATCTTTATATCCAGCTTCTCGTTGGGATTGTCGCCCAACAGGTTTCTGTTGGAATCGGATGAATGCAAATTAATTCAAGTCATCTGTTGACATTAAGGAATGTGCAAAACTTAAAGTGGGGCACAGATTATCATTACGCAGCAAGCTGAATCAGAACCTATGCACATCTGTTTGAGTTACACAACACGGCAGGAAAAGTGAGGGACAGGATGAGCGAGCAGACAGCGCAGGGGGAAATGCGTGACGTGTGATCTGTTTATGTCTTGCAGATGGCCTGAGAGATTTTAAATCTAATCTGTTTTTACATAACTGCTGACCGTCACACACACACACACTTTACTGTGAACACACCGGGACATTTATATAAAGGAGTGCTGAATATGCTGCACTTATGAGCCCGTCGCATTGAAACAGCTCCTGTAGAGCATTTGATCATCATCTCTCTCTTCTGCTGTCACTGTGCAGCTCTACTTGTGTCTGTTTTCTCACCGAAGTGTCTCATTGTAGATCTCCACCATGCTGACGGTGATCTTGTAGTCCCAGTCAGGCTTTTTCTCAGACACTTCAGAGAAGAGCAGCCGCAGAGCACGCTGGTTAATGCCAGGGTTTTCAGGGACACCCTGCATGAAACACACACAAAATTAAAGACTGACCCCAAAATTACATAATCAACATGGTTTATCCTTTTTTTTAAAAAAAACAAATAAATTAAACTTGCTTTTAAATGTAAATAACACAAAACTGCTTAAAAGTTTGAATGAATAATATTCATTTAAAAAAAAAAGATTACATTTAACAGTGCTACTAAACTACACTACTAATCATGAAAAAACTATATTATCGTTAAAAGCCATTATATTTATATTAATATTTCTAATTTTTAATTATTTTTTAAATTAATTAATATTAATTTATTTCTGAAGGATCGTGTAACACTGATGTTAAAAACTCATGATCACATGAATAAATACAATTTTAACGTATTAAAATAGAAAAATTATTTTAATAACGCTATTTTGCTATAATCACAATATTAGTGTTTAAGTGTGATTCTAAACAAACAAATTGCACAAATTTGACAGGGGCAGACAAAAATATGGTTTTAATGTAATATTACAACCTACGTGAATATTTTCTCTCTCTCTCTCTTTCTATATGTATATGTACAGTATATACAGTATCTCACAAAAGTGAGTACACCCCTCACATTTTTGTGAATATTTTATTATATCTTTTCAAGGGACA
>JAUCNO010000318.1:15118262-15134032 GCA_032353835.1 Enteromius viviparus
ACCTAATCATTTGTGAACATATAGTCATGTTTTGTAAATGATTAGTTAATCATCATCTAATCACTTGAAAATAACTTATAACTCCATCCGCAAAGCATTGATAAACATATTAATATATCACTTATTAATCATCTAAGAACACAGTTATGTTTTGTAAATGATTATTTTACCATTAATTAATCACTTAATAATGCCTTGAAACTGAACTTTATTATAAAGTGTTACTAAAGTTCTTAATCTTTCTCATAATACAAGTGACTATTGTAAAATTGAAACAGTGACAATCGCACAGGGACCTTTAAAATGATACCAAACATGAAGCACAGTTGTACAGATTTGACATGACATGAGGAATGAAGAAATAATTATGTCTGGGTGAACTATCCCTTTAAAGAATGAGGAAAACCTTGTGCCTCATCAATTTTGGGGTATTTTTGCTTTCAGCTTTTTGCTTTTTTTGTTTCTTTAGACTTCCTCTTCAAATACAAAAGTTATCAGCTGTATGCAAATTGGCCCAGACTTTTTGTTTTTTGAACAATGATAATAGGTTTAATATTGTAATGAAGCGGACAAACTGCAGAGGGTAAAATTCAACAAAAGTTTATTCTTCAACAGGATAATAAACAAAGGTAAGCTAACGTAGGTTCTTCCAATTACTGGGTATCAAATAAACAAACTGAAAAGAGTCTTTTCTTGTCTTTGTTCCGAGGGACACGGAAAGATGATGACAGACGTTGACAACAACCACACACCACTTGGGGAACACTAGGAGACGATGGAGACTAGACACTGGAGCTGGGAACCACAGAAGAGGATCACGGAGCCTTCTGGAATCAAGAGGTAAGAACACAGGTAAGTACATTCAGAGAATGAGTCCACTTTCGAATGACGAGCTCGGACAGTGACTGCTGTGTGGTGTGTGGTTATAAGGGGTGCTTGATTGTGCTGGGGATACGTGTCAGGTGAGGAAT
This sequence comes from Enteromius viviparus, assembly GCA_032353835.1. Taxonomy (NCBI): domain Eukaryota; kingdom Metazoa; phylum Chordata; class Actinopteri; order Cypriniformes; family Cyprinidae; genus Enteromius; species Enteromius viviparus. The sequence continues at coordinate 15,119,234 of JAUCNO010000318.1, forward strand.
CCAGGTGATGGCAATCAGTATTCTGGTGACTGTGAGCGTGGAGTGACTGAAGGGGTGGAGCCTGGTGTGGATGTTACAAATATACTGTACAATTTATTTCTTTAGTAAATATAAATAAAGTTTTAGCCAGGGTGTCGTAACTCGAGGTGTTGGTGGTGCGTGTAGCAAGGAGCACAAGAAACTTGAGCGAATGAATGCAAACAAATTTAATAGCAATAACTCAAAATAACAAAACAAGAAGCTGTCGGGGCAGCAAACGGGTAAACGCCAGGATCCACACAACACGAGAACATTATCAGGACTTGAATACAACAAAAGAACAGAGGCATATAAAGGGTACCAAATTAAGAGAAAAGTGGGGACAGCTGGTAAAAACACAGGTGAAACGATCAAACAGAATTGGGCAAAACCAAACAGACAGGACTAAACCAAAATACACAATCACTATATTTAGAATGTGTCCCATTTTTTTCCGAGCTTATTAACATGGAAATGGTTCGGCAACATTTATTGCTGAAAGTGTTGAATAAATACGAAGAGAACAAATTACAGGGGGAATTTGTTTTCCTCCGGGGGGATGTTTGAGAAACGTACTTCAGAGCTAAAATATGCACATTAAAATCTAGGCCAAAATTCTAGGAAAAGGAACATGTTTTGTTTTCACTTTTATTCTCGGATAGCAGAATATTTTGGTTTGTTTTGGCACACTCTTGCCGACTGTTCTTCCAGTCACTGCGTTCTTCATCTTTTATCTGATTCCCTAGGCTATGTGTTGTATTACATATAATAGGGAACATTCGTACAATTTTGGCTAATGTTTTGGTAATGTTCCCTCAATGTTGGTCTTACGCTCTCAGAATATTAACACAAAGGGTTATTTATACTTTATTAAGTCAACCTTTTCCTTCTAATATATTGGATGTTCATATACCTTTTCTTAATTTTAGGACTCCAGAATGTTCTGAAATGTTCAAAAATAGTGTTTTCAGAATCCATCAAATTCAGTCCAGTTTTAAGAGCGTTTAAGGGGTCAAGGTTTGACTGGTTAACCCCTACTGGTGGACGTCATAACTACGCATCCTGGAGGTAAAAAGCTCCGACTCTTACCAATTTAACAATCAATGAACCAGTATGCACTTCAGTCAAAATCTTTATTGCACAAGCTCTCAGGTTATACTTTCAGGTTATCTTTTCCCATTTGTCTCCTTCAGCCAGTCTCACAAATGCATGTTCTTTTTTATGTAGACTGATATTGGGATAGAAAATACATAGAGAAAAACTGCAAGTAAAGATGGGGCTTGTTGGAACTGACGGAGAGATTCTCTCACATATTGTCTCAACATATAGGTTATCAGGTCAATATTTGCCTCAGTATGACATGCTTTATTGTGACTCATCAACAGGAGCTATAAATAGACGTTTGAGCCTCAAGGTAGCTTGTTCTTGTTGAATGTGCTGTTGTTTTTATCAAGGCTCAACATTTTCACTGTTTTTGTGTTCTGTTATTCCAGTCGAGGCTTTATTATTTGAACAAAATGTGTATAGCTGCCAGCAGCAGACAATTTTCTATTCATTTTCAGCTGCTTTTGCTGTTTTTTAAAATCACGTTTTAAATGATAATGTTTAACATGTCATGTGTATCTTTGATAAGGCATTTTCAAATTTTGATTTAGTTGTTTATTAAATGGTTTAAGAAATGATGGTTGTTTCTTTCTCATAGTCTACTTATAATGTATTCTTTCATCTGTCCCTTTTATTATTAATAATAATAAAAAGCATTTTTGAAGTAGTTTCTTTTTTTGTGTGAAATGCCAAATAGCACAGTGATTGAGCCAGCAAGGATTTCATGCTTTCAGAACATTTTTATGCATGGCATCGGAGATCTGCATTAAATACCTGAAAGCCATTTGCAAAAAAGTGCAGCATACAACCAAAGACCGATGCAGTCTTCATTTCCAGTGAGACAGGCAGAAAATTATAGAATATAATATTATAGAATTATAGAATATCTTCCATGACTATCTGATCAGATCGAGGTCATGAGACAACAATAGCATACTGTTTGAAGTTGTTTTATGCAAATCTAATGAGTGAGTCATAAAATAATTAGTTCAACCGATTCATTCATATTCATTTAGTGACAGTGAACTAAGCAAGGGACTGTTTTCATAAAAAAAAGGATGTAAACGGTTTTTGCTTTGTTTGGAGCTAGTTTAAAACAGACGACCTTGGCCAAACTGAATTCAAAATGTTAGTATACTCACCTAATGTTAGCGATTGAATCATTCATTCAAATGAGCTATTCGTACAGAAACGGTCGAGGATTTAGTAACGAAAATCGCTGTGTTGGTACAGCTTTGCTTCTATTTTAATATAGCCAAGTAAAAATACATTGTGTCTACATGTAAGCATTCACTGATATTAGCTTTTGAATCGTTCATTTAAATAATTTGTTCAGAAAAAAGGATTTGTTAAGTTAGCCTAGAACATGTTGCTGGTTCCGCTTCAGCTATTTGTAGCCTATATAGTAAAACAAGAGATACCATTGGAGTTATTGTGCCTAAAATGTAAATCTCACTTAATATTATATATTTTTTTGCTGAATGCTGTGTAAAATCAAAATTATGTGCTAAGATACAGCACACGTGGTATGCTATTGCTTCGAAATAGGAACTCATTTCTGTCGCCGTATTTTTCGTTTCGGAGCATTTGTATTCATTTTAGTAGCATTTTTCACCCAACTGCGTTCAGTTCAAACCATGCGGGGTTTTTTGCGTTACGAACTCAAGCTTCATAATGTGCATGATTTTAATGACTTAACGTTATATCCAATCAGAATCGAAATAAAGCAGTATTCTGTGCTGACTCCCTGTTTGAAACGTCATGCAGAGGGGAATAAAAACAGCCCCAGGAGAACAGAGCATCTCCTTTAATAGCGCTTCTCTTGCTCATCATTAAATAACTTCTCTCTCTCATTCCGAGGGTGAAATTAAAGAGAAAGAAAACCAAAGGCCAGCACCCCCGAGCCACGCTGCCTTTTATCTTCCAGAGAGCCAGGGAGTCATCCACAGTTTAATTTGAGGCCTGAGTCTGCCAATCAGCTTGTGTGTTGTGTCTCAGAGAACATGGTTGGTTTGTGATGTAAGGTCCGTGTCTGAAGAGAGAAATCCAGAGCCTTGAAGGCCTCGACAGTAAAATCAATACCTACAAATGAACCTTTTGAAAAATATTGTGATTTGCAGTCAGCTCACGTGCATAAAGCATATGTTTTATTCTTAACTAAACCCCATGACCTTGGTAGTGCCATTGAGGTAGGACCTCACAATATTTCACAGTATGTTGTAAGGAAGCAGACACACATTCATTAAATTAGTATTTTGTACAATGCCTTTGATGATGTATTGTTTTGCAGTTTAACAACTGAAATAAAGCATGTTTCTGCACACATCAGCTGATTATCATCATTCAGTGGGAAGAATGAGAAACATAAACTTCATCAGTGACATGAACAAGCATCAATTGTACAGTTGATGCTTGTACAACATGTACAATTAACATCCAAGATTGGACATATTGTCATTGTCTTCATATGAGCACAGTGTCAAATTTAGATTTATTCTGATGTGCATATGTTTTTTTTGTTACATTTTACTTTAATAAGCATGAGTTGAAGGATTTTTTTCAAGTAAGATTCAGTATAAGCACATTAAACAGGTTTTTAGCTGAAATTAAAACAGTTATGCAATACAAAATAACTCATGAAACAGCACAAAATGTAACATGAAAATTACTTTTATAATAAAAACAGTAATTTCAATAAAGTAAGATTGCAAAATATAATATATAATATAATATATGCCTTGTCCAGACCTTGCATTTATGAAAAATAAATTTGAAAAATAAGAAAAACAAAACAACCCCCCCCTCCCATATTTAATATACAAAATGATAACATAAACGTTTTTGTCTTGTTTTTTTTATATGACACTGGTCTCCCCTTCCACTAGAAACATGTCTTACATAAACAAGATGCTCTTCTTTTCCATCTTCAATAAATGGCACAAAAATTACTCGTCTTTGTTGAATGCATTTTCAGAGACCGCTGATTTACCGCTCTTCCTTGCTCTTACCTTGACTTCTCACCTGAGTTCATTTGAAATGTGGTTGCCATGGATACTTGAATGCAGAGTCAGAGGAAGCATCACTTAAGAGAAGACAAGAAATCGTCCAGCCGGTCGTAGCTGATGTAGACTCATGTGTATTGATCTGGCTGTGTTTGTATTCAGTCAGCAGATCTGGAATAATTGTGGAGAGCTGATTATCAAAAGATAAACAAGGACAAGCTGACCTGCTGGACCCCAAAAGGCAGATTAAAGAGAAGTGAACATTAGGGACCCTTTTGATCATCACTTAAAAGAACACAAATTAATTTATTTCTCCTTCTGATGTCTTTTAATGGTCACAGTATGGTTTTAATTTCTGTAAAAGCAACTTATTAGCTCTATATTGGAGGATTGAGTTTGTAAACTCAGTCTAATAAGAAATAAAATATTAGTGAAATAACCTTTTGGGGGCAGATGACAGAAAGATTTCGTTCATTAACGTATTTGTGCCGCAAGGTGGCGCTGGAGTTCAAAGAATAAATCACATCATTCACTCAGGCTGTGGACTACACAACTGTGTAACTAGACACAGGATGTTTTTGTTATTAAGCAGCACAAATGTAAGATATAATATGTTTAAGTATTAAATGCCACTAAGGGCTATAAACAAATCTTTTAACAAAGTAACCATTTAAGGCTTATTTCTATGTTGTGTTGTTAACATGTTAGTATGCAGTTAAGAGGAGTAGTTAATCCAAAAAAATTTCTGTCATCATTTAATGCCTATTATCATTCAAGTAGTTATTTGTTCTGCTGATCACAAAGGAAGACATATTGAAGAAAGTTTGTAACCAGGCTGCTTCCATAGTATTTTTATTCCTACTATGGAAGTCAATGGTGACCAAGACAAGTCACCATACCTGAAGACAAGTGTCAGATGTAGAAACTGAAAACCATTTTACACTTTTAATGTTTTGTGGCACAGAAAGTACAGCTCATCACATAACTTCTTGCTGGAATAATACAAGTGGAGGTCAGTTAGGGGGATGTTTTTTTGGTAAAGTTCAAAATGGCTTTGAGAACTGTGACAATTATATTGTTATATTGTGTTCTGTCTGGCAGCATGTTAAACTCCTTTAATAGGATTTATGTCATTATCAAAAACCTCTTAAACATGATCATTCTGGGGCTTAAAAGGATCATTTAGCATGCAAGGTGTAATCTGTTTGTTTTGTTTTTCTATTTATTTATTTTTTTGACCCTATCCAGTTTTATGTGCTAAACCTCTTTCAGTTCTCACACTACACAATAAAAATGAGAATAACCGATCTTATATTAACTGGAATATTGTCGTGGAATATGCATGCAGAGTAATCCAGTTTATCTTTAGTTGCCATCCTTTCTGCTTAAGTTCAAGTTTCAGATGTCTGAAAGTGACAACCAAAACCAAAATATAATGTAAATATAAAAACTGAACAAAAATACCCCAAACATTGTGTATGACCATTTTCAACTAGAAATTTGTTAAGTATACATAGACTACAGCATACATTTTTATTTTGAAAACAATTGATCACAATTAAAAATTTGTCAGCTCTAATATATATATATATATATAAAGTGAGAGAAAGAAATGTTTATATGTTCATGTGTCTAAAGAAATTTTTGTTCTTCAGTAATTAAAAAAAACATAGTAATATTATAAAAGAAATTAATATTTACTCAGCTTGATTCTATGTTTATTTTAGCATTTTAATAAAATTAGATAATTGTAATATATGAATATAAATTATATAAATAATGTATTATATGCACTATTGCAGTTAACATAATCATGAAGAAAAAATATTTTGTTGATATTTCATTATAAATTACATTAAATTTCACTGTGGATTTTATGGGTTTAAAAAAAAGCCAATGCTACATTTTTTATTATTTTACATAATGAATGCAAATATTATGCTTTATTATGTGGATGATTCTATATGAACATATCTATAATAATAATTATATATTATACAAATATATATAATGCATTTATAATATATTAAGTATTTTAATATGTTTGATATTGTAACCAAAGACTGAGTTTTCTATTTTCTATCGGTTAATAACCATATACAATTCCCATTCTTCTTTTCAATCAAAACACTCTATTGAACTCTATTCTAATGCATTTCAACTATTTTTCAACCTTTTTCAGTCTGGTTTTTCTTCAAATTGCACTCTTTTTGTGTGAAAAACTCTAAATGAGAAAAGCACAAAAGGTTTTTGTAAAACTGTCCATGTCTGTGATTGGTGGCATTTTTCCTGGAGGCTTCAGGCTTTCAAACAGGAGCAATTGTTTCCATTTCTGCCTCAGCATTAATTTAACTGTGTTGTGTTCTCGCACTGCTAATTAAAATTCTTCCTGGCTTCTGTGGGTCTGATCTAGCTTACATTGCGCTGTGGGGTAGCTGACAGGTCTGAACGGGGGGCGACAAAGACATGTGACAGATACAGGACAGCCGCTGCCGTCTAATGATCTGCTGGCACGCAATGCGGTCACTAACTAGGCGAAATTAGCAGGTTGCATGCAAAAAGTGTTGATTTCGAGCCAAATCGAAGAATATTGTTTCTCCTTCTTGCTTTTCAAGCTAATTCTTTTCCCCTGGGAGGCACAGAATCAGATAATCTCATTAGTCTAAACAAAACATTTCAGAGAATGTCAAAATCTTTAGCCACAGATTTTCACAGAGGCTTAAAGCTACAATATGTGCCTTGCAGTGTTTCCAATGTATACACCAACTGAACCTGTGACCGTCTGAAAGTTTAAATATCTGGTCCAGCTTTACTTTACTGGGACAATGTTATATATTTGTTGTGTTTGTATATAATGATATAGCATTAGACAACAAAATGCCACATATCAAGATGCATTTGCTTTGTTTTTGGTTTGAACCTTTTTTTTAATTTTTACCTTACTTTTAAGGATAAAAGCAGTGAGCAAAGTGTGTTCCAAAGAAGACCAATTCGAAAAGACTTCAAATCAAATTCAAAAAAGAAAAGAAAAGAGAAGAAAAAAAAGAAAGCAGGAAACTTTTATTTTCAGACAGATGGTGCAGTAATGTGTTTTCCATCTTTTAAAGGAAGTGACATGTGGCCAGGTATGGTTTCCCATGCTAGGAATGTGTGCTCTGTGTTTAACCCATCGAAGTGCACACACACACACACACACACCCAGAGCAGTTGGGGGAACAGTGCCTTGCTCAAGGGTCTCACATCAGTCGTGGTGTTGAAGATGGAGAGAGCGCTGGATATTCCCTCTCCCCACCTACAGCTGCATGCATATAAATGCATCATTCATTCATTCATTCATGCCTACCTGAAAGTGACCTCTGAAGGTTAGCGTTTATTGTCAAAAAAGGGTCATGCCCAAGGTCAGAGTTCAACTAACAAAGTTTGACTCGCTCAATAGGCATTCCACTTGTTAGAAAGGTCAAGTCAGTGACAAAGGTCATGATCTTCCATGAAATAAATTATTAAAAGATTGTACTGAATGAATCATATTTTTTGGCAGATAATATATGTACATTAAAATATTATGTTTGTAAATAGATATTCTAAATAATAATAACAATAATAACAGAAATAAATAAACTTCCAGTCATTGAAATTTAAAAAACATACTGCTAAAAACATTAAAGATATAAAAGATAAAACAGTTGATTAGGTATATTCATTTATAAAATAAAAACATTGCGATAATAACTACATCTAAAAATATTGGACATTTAGTAATTATGTTCTTACTGATAAAGAAACACACATCTAATTAATATAAAATGACTACATTAGAATATATACAGGCATAATTTCAATAGAAATCTCATTAAAGATTACTTCTAATTAAAATATAAAAAGCCTTAAAAATTGCAATAAAGAAACTTCAATTCTAATGTGGTGTAATACCATATTAACCCCACAGAGGGCTCATGTGTTCAAATTTAAAATGCTTGGATCTTTAGGTGTCTTGTAAAACAGATCCTTAGTCTCAGTAGCATTTTGACTCATACTGCAAATAACATGATAAATGAAAGTTACATCACCAAATGCTTTCGTACCTCCATAAGCACAAAGGAGAAATATATTTCTGAACAAAGAATGCAGGTATAATACTGATATTAAAATCATGATATTGTCTTCTGTGAATGATGATCGTCTTGTGTTCTGGAGGTATGTTTGAGGAAGAAATTCTGCCTAAATGGGTCTTTGTCATTGTCTAGTTCATGGCCTCAGCTCAGGATTGTTAAAAGGGCAGAAACTCTTCTAAACAAAACATTTAAATACATACTGTCAGCCGATCCGAAACGTGACTGTATAACAAACCATTTACAGCTTATTAAACTGGAGAAAGGAACACTAACAGAAAGAGAAGGCATCAGTTATAATAGAGACGAGAAAACATTCCTGCACAGAAGAATCGGTGGGGGGGGGGGTTCAGGCTCCAGTGTCGTCTGCTCTGTTTCATGCTGTCGGATGTGCCTCTTCTTCAGCCTGGAGGCCTGTGACCTTTGACCTATCCTCAAAACCACTGGCATGTGACAGAGATACAGACCTTAATTCCAAGGAAACGGTCACGAAACATCAGTAGAATTATTATTTTTCATATTCCACACATCATTTCTCACTCCACTCAGGAATCATTAAAGTTATAAATAATTGTAGACCAATTCACATTTTTCATTCAGTGTGTGTTTGCCAAGGCTGCACTTATTTCATATAAAATACAGTAAAAGCAGAAAAATTGTGAAATATTATTACAGTTTTTCTGATTATATTTTAAAGTGTCCCTGTTAAAGGTTATGAAAGGTTAATATTTATAATATACAATATTTGTTTTGTCCCAAACAACATGTTGACACGTATGCAGGCTTCAAAAAATACGTTCACTTTCTTATATTTTTATAACATTTTATTTATTTTTATTTGTTCAACGACTCCCAAATGATTTGTTCAGTGATTCATTTTTCCAAACCCTTCCAGTGATTCGTTTTTTCATTTAAAGCAGTGTTTGCGAGTGGCAAAGAAAGAATTTGCGTTTTCATTCAGAACCAATGTGAAAAGACCAACAGGTGGGCGACAATAGTTAATGTTTCATTTTGATGTCAACATAAAACGGCTTGTGATTAGTTTTAAAAACGACTCGTTTCAATGATTCAGAGTTGGCTCTTTCTTTCGAGAGACAATATCTTTACACACAGTAAATGTTTTTATTCAGTTAGAGCTGTGTTACACGCAACAGGAAAGATCATTTCAAAAATCCATAACAGGGGAACTTTAAATGAAATGTATTCCTGTTATAGAAAGTTGAATTTTCACCATCATTCTACAGTGTCACATAATCCTTTACAAATATTATAACGAATGATCAAAACAGTTATTCTGCTTTTACATTTTTGTTCACTGCATGATTTATTTTGTTTCTGGATTCTTTCTTTAGTTGAAGTTTTTAAAGAACAACTTTAATTTGAAATGGAAATCTTTTGTTATGTTATAAACTGAACTGCCTTAAAAGTGTATGTATACACTGTAAGTGTACTATGTATTTAATTCCAGCCTTCTCTCTCCATCATAACAACACTTGGCCAGCGTGTCCTTCCTGTAACCGGAACATTATCCAGACATCGACTAACACCATTCCAAACCTTTCCCTGTTTTAAAATGCATCTCATTTGTTGCTATGGAAAGGAAATTACATTCATTCTTTCAAATATGGCCCTGTTTCAAAACACTTCCTGTCAGTACAAAAGAGCCAACAGTACATTCAAGTCTTTTTATTTGCTTCCACACCAGGAGCAGAGAAATGTTGTAGAGGTTCCCCTGTGTAACACCTTCATGTCAGAGACACTGGCGGCTTTATAGCGAGCCCTGCTCTGGACCAGGTGGAAAATCCTTCAGTTTGAATTATGCTTGCTTTGGCACCTTCGTATCATGAGCCAAAGTATATTTATCAAGAGTCTGACAGTCTCACATTATTCCAGGAAATAGAGGTTTGCTGCGTTTGTACAGTGTAGTGTTTGGCATGATCACAAGTTGGAAATACTCAGTCGACAATTATAGTAGAACTTGAATTAAAGTGCACCTATTATGAATTTTTGAGAATGCAGTTACAAGAGAATGAAATCATCATGCAAAGTTTTTAATCTCAAGGCGCACCGTGTATAACGTTATCAAAAGAAAGAGTCTGAATCATTGAAAAGTCATTTTTAAAATGAATCTCAAGCCGTTTTATGTTGACGTCAACCTAAAACATTAGCATTAGCATTAGTGTTAGTCCACTTGGTCTTTTCAAAATGAAAATGCAATTTCATTCTTTGCCACTGGTGAAGCGTTAAAAGCTCGCAACCAATCACTGCAGGGGTTTGGAAAAATTAATTGTCTGGGAGTCATTGAACAAATACGGTAAAAATAAATGCATAATATCAGAAAATGAAAGTGTTTTTTAACCTCAGATTTCATAAACCATAATATAGGGATACTTCAAATATATTATAAACAAATTAAAAATGTGTGTTACTATTAAGCAGCATAACTATTTTTAAAATAATATTTCTTGAGCAGCGAATCAGCATATTAGAATGATTTCTGAAGTATCATTTGATACAGTATAACATTCATAAAAGACTTTACTGTTGTGATCAGTCTTAATGGTAGACTGGTAAACTTAATTGGTCATAGTTCACAAGTAGTTCACAATGAGGAAATTTTTATGTAATAATTATCAAGTATCTAATGAGGAACTACCTTTGTCTTAAATTTGCTATTACTTACTGCTTAGTTAATCTTACTTCTCTATTAGTTAAAAGTATTAAGTATTAATGTATAACTACTGTACCTATTGCTTCCTGCATAGTTACTGGTTAACAATGGCCCATTATTCTAAAGTGTAACCAATACATTTTATAATATTTTATAATTCAGCCTTGGTGAGCATTTATACTAGTAACTGAAGACCTGCTATGAAATAAAAAAAAAAACAGTTATGGAGGAAATGATCTTTCCGAGATGTTTTTCATTATCTCCTGGTATGTTTGCTTAGATTAAACTCTCTGAGGTGCATGTGACGTGCGAAAGAAAATAAGCCCGCCTCTCACTGCCATGCTTCCTTCATTAGTTCAGCCTGAGTGAGACTCAAACAGCAGAACTGATTGATAGTCAGACATTTTACAGAGATGCGAGAAATGTGAGGTATAATATTTTTTGTAGAATTGCTGAAATGTACATATGAAACTTGGTTGTTATGCGGTCTAGCTAAAAAAAACGACGTTTTCAAACTTGTGACATTTAATCTTAAAACTGTGGAGTTTTATCGCCATTATCTGGCGTCCTTTTCTTCTTGTTTTCTGCCTCTCTTCAGAGTAGAAGAGAAATCAATAGAAGGAAGCTAGCTAGAGGCACAAGAAACCCTGTTGTAAATAAAAACAATTTGCACAGCCTTACTTGAAATAAAAGTTATGCAACAGGTCACAATATATCCAAGCTCACCCACTGAGTTGTGTACCAGTTTACATTGATTCCAGTTACATAAGTGGATGCTTACTCTATGCTGCAAATTACAGTGTTTTAAAGTATAAACATATTTGTATGTGCCAAAAAAGTATGATGTTACCTTTACGTTTATGTAAGTGTATGATGAGATGTACTGTATATTAAGCAACTGCTACACCCTAAGTAGAAACTTCATGATGACTTGCTGTTTACCTGAGTGCTAGTAAATACAGTAATTTACCTAACAGCATATCACGGGCTCCAGAGTTGTGTTTACCTCAGGTAAAACGATTCCACTCAAGTACAAACTCAAAGGTCGATGACTTCAACTGTAATGATTTTGCCTAAGGCATGAGTTTACAGGTCTTTGTGGAAAATTCCAGTCCAGTCAAAGAGAGGTCACTCTTTTTTAGAGATAAAATGTGAATTTCTCTCTGACGGTGGAGGTTGAATTGCATACAGAGATAAATAAATAAACTATTGCTTGAAAGTTTGGAATAATTATGATGTTTTATGTCTTCGGTGTCATGCGATTCAAGAAACATTTCTTATTATTATCAATGTTGAAAACAGTTATATTTTATATCTTGGAATATTTTATATTGTAGAAACCATGATACATTTTTCCAATATTAGTTCATGAATTGCTATCCTATAGACACACACAACATTCATTTGATATAGAAATTTTACTTTTGTTACATTGCAAGTCTTTACTGACCCATTTTATCAATTTTGCTCAAAAGTTTTTTTTAATTATAATAATAATAATAAAAAAAAAAAAAAAAAAAAAAAAAAATATATATATATATATATATATATTGTTTTTTTTTTTATTTTATTGTTTTTTTTGGTATATATATATAAATCAGGACTCTATCTCACCTGTAGGTGACACAGCTTGGTTGAGCTGGCCGTCCTGCAGTCTGAGGAGGTCTTGAGGTTCTTGGTTAATAGACGAATGTTCGTCGTTCTGGTGAATGTCTTGGTTGAGCTGGTGGTCGTGTGTCTGCAGTCGTTGTAGCAGTAGTCTTTTTGCAGCGTCTTCGCTGCGCAAGCGCGCCTGGAACTCACAAACTCTTTCTTGCAGCGTCTGCACAAACACACAAGAAACCATGAGTGCCAGCCGTGCTAAAGAACCTCACATGACCTGAACTATGAGGGAAACACTAAAGCAGACAAGCCAGACAGAAACTTTCAGAAAGGAAAGGGGTAGGGATTTCTGAAATGAAATGCATAGGCTGTTTTTTTTTTAATTTTTTTTTACATTTTCTTAGAAGTAGTGTTTGTTCGAAGTACAATACTAATAAAATAAACTTAATAAAAACCATGATTTACTCAATCTACTTCACACATACATGGAAGTAGGACATAAAATATTTTAGAATTTAATATATAAATGTACAAGTCTTTTTACATTGTTTTATTTTTTGATCATTTTATGATTTAACAAAGAACTACCAGGAAAGCTACAAAAATATGATTAAAAAAACAACAACAGCAAAAAAACAACAACAATCATACGTTTGGAATGAAAGCAAAATTAAACTATTGCTTTAACTTTACAAGAAAATTTAAAGGGCGAGTGACTACTGGCACAAACTACCTTAGATACAGCTTTATTAAATCCAGATGACTACAAAACCTCTAAGAGACATTTAAGCAAACAGGGTGGATCTATAAACATGAGAGACTTTATTGCAGTACAGTGTGTTTTGTAAAGTTGACGTCAGAACGACGCAAAGTAGCTCACAGCTAAGCACAAAGAAAGAATCAGAGGGAATTACGTAGGCAGACGTCCAGGAACAGGACAAAGTAACCTTCTGTGCAGGTGAAATGGTGAGAAGGCAGTGCAGAGACACACAAATGAAGAATGAGGAAGGAAAAAAGGGAAGCAGAAAGCATGAAAACAAAATGAGAATTATGAACAAATTCTGAAACAGCAAAACAAACTAAATAACTCAACCTGGGATATCAGGACAAATGTGCACATACCAGCTCATTCAGATGAAGCTGTATTTGAAGATTCTTAAAATCCTATATTTCAGAGATTGGTTAGACTGGAAATCATTGCACCTTCACAGGTAACACTGCCTGGTCAACACAGATAGATCTAGAGAAGCACATACACAAAGCTATCCCATGTCAAAACTATTGTTTGTATTGAGAGTCATCGTCAATGCATTGAAAAGCAGAGATCAGGACACACCACACATGTGATCTCCAGCCAATCGGATCTCTCCTGTGCTCGAGGTATGCTGAAAAGGCTGGACACTCCAGCGCACTCAAATCTCACTCCAGATTGTCTTTTTCAGAAATGTTTATCCACCCTTGGAGATCAAAGAGAGGAGGACTGCTCTCCAAATGCTTCACTAACTAACAGTGGATCATGTTATGTAAATCCAGTCATATCCAAGGACCAGGGCTGGTTTCACCAACTGTGTGTAATGCTTGGAATAAATCACTCAAAATCACTTGACAAACTTCCTTTACGCATCATAATGTTAGTGCACTTTTTAATATATTACTTTTCTAGTGACTCTTCAACACAAATGCAGTCTAAGCAGCGACCCTATGTGTGCTTGCACCATTGACCTTAAAATAAAAATAATATATATACATTTAATAACTTCTTGTATTAATATTTATTTATTGATCATAATTACCTTTAAATACATTTTCAGAATTTGAAGAATTCAAAGCTGTTACCCATCACTATGGAATATTTCATTGCATCTCAATAGTTAATATAAATTGAAATTCACAGCATTAATACAACTTTTGCTTATGCATCTGAAAGCTGACAGTGGATTATTGAAGGTACACAGTATATTATGTCACTGTATAGGGCTGGGTATTGTTTAAAAAGTTTCGATACGATACCTTGAGCTCAATATCGGTTCCTGAACGATACCTTTTTTACGTACCTTTTTTATATATCTAAACCAATTTTATGAAATAAGTTTTTAAAGGGTCACAAAACCCTAAACCACTTTTTTTTTCAGCTGCTTACAGATATTCATATGTCATCGGCTTGACGGCCCTATTAATGCATTATTAATGAGCAGTGTAACATTATACATTACAAAGGACTCTAATCAAATCACCATGCTTTGCATGAGCTATCTCTGCATTGGAAATTAGCACTTGTGTCACTTGTTTAAGT
>JAUCNO010000318.1:15135996-15146345 GCA_032353835.1 Enteromius viviparus
TCCACTTGGGGACACAATTAAAGTTTTTGCAATTTTCCAGACTGACTGACCTTCATTTCTTAAAGTAATGATGGCCAATCATTTTACTTTAGTTAGCTGATTGATTCTTACCTTAATATGAATTTGAACAGTGGTCCAATAGGGCTGTCGGCCGTGTAGTAACCTGACTTCTGCACAACACAACTGATGGTCCCAACCCCATTGATAAAGCAAGAAATTCCACTAATTTACCTTGATAAGGCACACCTGTGAAGTGAAAACCATTTCAGGTGACTACCTCTTGAAGCTCATCTAGAGAAAGCCAAGAATGTGCAAAGCAGTAATCAGAGCAAAAGGTGGCTATTTTGAAGAAACTAGAATATAAAATATGTTTTCAATTATTTCACCTTTTTTGTTAAGTACATAACTCCACATTTGTTTATTCATAGTTTAGATGCCTTCAGTGAGAATCTACCAAAGTAAATGGTCATGAAAATAAAAAGAAAGCACATTGAATGAGAAGGTGTGCCCAAACTTTTGGCCTTTACTGTATATACATATATATGTACATATGTGTATGTATATTAAATATTGCTAGTAAAAAAAAAAATATATATATATATATATATACATACGTGTAATAAGAATTGGCCATGAAATTTCAGATCTAAATTTAATAAGGAATAATTTAACAATAAAAAATACAGACATTTAATTTTTTTTTTTTTTTTTCCCTGCTCTCTCTATAACTTTTCACTAACCTTATTTATCACCCCTACCGGCCACTGTGAGTATCTCCTTATGCCGTATAGCCTTGCTAACGCCCCTTCCGTATTTCCGAACTATATGCACGAAATCTTCTGGAACTTCCTTCACTCCTCCTAGTCTATATCGACAATATACTCATCTATTCCAAAGATCTGCACGTCTCCAAGGTACTCACCTGCCCCCAACAACACAAAAGAGTTACTTGCAATCAAGCTTTGGAGGAATGAAGGCATTGGCTGGAGGGCTCAGTCCACCTATTTCAGGTATTGACTGATCATAAAAACCTCCAATACCTTAAATCCTCACCAGGCCCGCTGGACACTCTTCTTCAGTCGCTTCCACTTCACAATCTCCTATCGTCCCAGGTCCAAGAATGTGAGGGCAGACGCCTTGTATTGTCTCCATGGCAATGTTGACGAACCAGATACCCCAGAATTAATTCTTCCTGAGAAACTCTTTGTCTGTCCCATTCAGTAAGAAATCCCTCCAGCCGCCACCAACCAGTCCCTGAACCTCCGCCGGACTGTCCACCACATCTTCAGTTCATTCCTATTACAGACCGAACAGCACTCATCCAAAAACTTCACACTTCTCTGGGCACACCTAGGAGTGGACTACATTACTGACCTTTCTTCTTCAGATGAAAATACCTTTATCCTGGTAATTATTGATCGATTCTCCAAGTTCTGACGTCTCCTACCCCTTGAGGGTTTGCCTACTGCCTTTGAAACTGCTAATCTGCTCGTCGACCATGTGTTCCGTCCATTTGGGTTACCTTTGCAACGCGATTTGGACAGACCTGGAGACCAGTGACGGACATTAAATATCTGTGAAATTGGCAGAGATTGATCCAAACCTGGAAAATACCATTTTCTATTTCGGCTTGCTTTCAGCTACTGCTCTTCAAGGCCGTTGCTGAGAGTCATAACAAACTCCCCGAAGACCAAGATAACGAGACGCTCTGGAATTCCTACTCCCCCATCCCAAGGACACCTGGGGCAGGCTGAATGTTCTCAGGCTCACACACCGACACGTACACACATAACAGCTACAGATAGACTCTTACCCTCCCCCGATCCACATTTCCAGCTTTGTCCGTATGCAATGTTTCTGTATTCATGTTCTAACCAAGTCTTTGTACATGAGGCCCCTGATGTTGGTAACAGCACTCCTAGAGGAAAACAGCTCGAAAAGAGAATATAGGACTCTGTGGTACAGGTGTCTGATCACTAAAAAACAATCAACAAAACATTTATGAGTATGCTAATATCAGTATATCAGTACCCTACGTATATTGTTACCCTACCCTATCAGTACCCTACGTATAGTTGTTGTATTGTGCATAGAGTGGCGCTGTGTAGCCCTGTATTGTTGTTGCACACTTGTTCAGTAAATTAGAATAAGTGGTCAAGTGCATCTAGCATCTAGTGTTTTTGTGCCCAGAATATATTGATATTCAAACAACACAACAAATTGGCGACGAGGAAATATTGACTTCAATCTTTGTACTGGTAAACACTGATTGTTACTTATGAACTAGAGTGCACATGTTCGAAGCCGCTACCCCAGTAAACAGTGGGACGTCAAATCAACGTAATTTACAACAGTATGGCGACCATCGGGCATATTGACGCTTTTGATGAGGCCACTGAGCAATGGACAACATATACCGAACGATTTGAAAAAAGTTCCAGTGCTGTTAAGCGAGATGGGCACTCAAAGTTACAGTCTTTTATTTAATTAAATCGCACCTGCTAAACCAGGAGAAAAGACATATCAGGAGATTGTTATGACGTTAATGGAGCATTTTTCGTCGAAGCCTCTCATAATAACAGAACAATTCCAATTCCACAAACGCAATCAAGAGGAAAGAGAGACAGTTGCACAATATGTGTCAGTTTTGACTCTCAACTCTCTGAACATTGCAACTTCAGTACACATTTGAAAGAGGTTCTAAGGGATAGATTTGTTTGTGGATTACAAAATGAAGCAATTCAGAAGCGACTTCTAACAGAAGTGGTGCTTACATTTCACAAAGCTGTAGAGATCGTAGTGGCCACAGAGACCATCTCTCGCGAAGTGCAGCAGCTGAGCACATCCCTAAAGGTAAATGCGATGCATGTTTCTTCACCCAAACAGTGACGCAGTTGTAAGAGATGTGGGAAAACGAACCACACTGCTAATACAAAGACCAAGCCTGTCATTCTTGTGGAAAAAAAGGCCACATCGGATCACATCATGTGTGCAGAAATAAAAGGAACTTTGAGAAAGAAAGCATACGACAAAGTTCAAGCCTTTTAAAAGGAGAAGTAACAATGATAAAAGGCGAGTACATCATACTGATGCTGGAGGGAAGCAAAGTGGTAAGTCAAGTTCAGATACAGAGAAGGAAATGTCACTGTATATGATAACCTAAAGTGAGCAACTGGCACATATTTGTATAACTCCAGAGATTGAAGGATCAATGATTGAGATGGAGTTGGATATGGGAGCTGCAGTGTCGATAACCTCAAGGGAAAAATATGCCAATGCCTTGCATAACATTCCACTGCAGCCAGCCGACATTATCTTAAAAACATATACAGGTGAAGCATTAGAACCAGACACATCACATCAACACATCAATGTAGAAGTTAAATTAAATAATCAGTCTGCATGATTGCATTGTTCGGAAGAGAATGACTGAGATATATAAAACTTAACTGGCAAGAAATAAAGACAGCCAAACATAGTGTCGCAGACACTATAGAAATTGTGTTAAAACGGCACTATAAAGTTTTTGGGAAGGAATTGGGCACTTTGGAAGGAATTGGAGCAAAGATTACTCTAAAGCCTGATCATATTCCGTGGTTCCATACGCCATTTGACCAAAAGCAGAGGCTGAATTGACTCGTTTAACAGAGATGGGAGTGAATTCACCATTACAGTACAGTGAGTGGGCCACGCCTGTGGTACCTGTGATAAAAAAACATGGTTCAGTGAGACTGCCTGGTGATTTTAAAGTAACAATAAACCCTGCCATTTGTGTGGACCACTCCCCACTTCCATGCATAGAAGAACTTTTTGCATCTCTAGCTGGAAGTCAGTTGTTCAGTAACTTGGATTTGTCAAACGCTTACTTGCAGATGCCAGTAGCGCAGGAGTCAAGGAGGTTACTCACCATATCCACACAAAATTTTTATTTTGCTACAACCGTCTACCCTTCGGGATAGCTCCAGCTCCTGCGCTATTTCAGAAAGCGATGGATCAAGTTCTCTTAGGCATTCCAAACACTCACTGCTATTTAGATGACATACTGATAACGGGACGAGATGATGCGGAGCACCTCAAGACTGGAGAAATATGGGCTGAAATTGCAACTTGAAAAATTAGAACTTTTAAAAAAAAAAGCCATGGCTAGGTTCATATGTGCCATGCTCCTTTTGTATCCGCCCTTGCCCTTGTATAGTGTTTCCTGTTCTACTCTAGTTAATTATGTTATTAGTGTCCAGCTATGCGTATCATGTGTTTTCAGTTCTACGTCATCATTTAATGTATTTATAGTACCATTGTCTGTGTTCCCATTGTCGAATCGTCAAATGTCTGTATCTGTCTTACCTTTGTTCCCTAGTCTTTGATTAAAGGATCCACAGTTTCAAGCATATCCGCATTTCTGAGTTTTCGTTCCTGAGTGAGAATTAGAATTAGAGGACAGAATCTGTTTTCAGGATTAACTCAAAGTCTGTTAACATCTCTGTGTTAGATCAGTGTGTGCTCAATAATGTGTCTTTGACCTTCATTATGATATTTTAATTATACTGTGGTTTAAATAAAATACAAATGATTTCAAAAAACATTTTTTTCTCACATCTTATCACATTCTTTGTTACCTGCCTTACCTGTCACTGTCACTAATGGGCCATTAGGGGAGGGGTCTTTGTCTCTTCAGGTGAAAATAACTGAATATTAATGACCATTCTCACCCCTTGCATTCAAGCTTTTAGCCTCAAAACATGTCTTTTAAAATTTAAAACACTATATTGTTTTCTCTGAAAAAGTAAATGGAATGATTTTCACATCATTGTGCAGTAAATATTCTAGCCTAATAGACTGGTTACTTACAGTACTGTGCAGAAATATTAAGTGTGTGTTTTATGGCCTTATTTCAGCTAGTTTTATTTTCACAACTTACTAACGCATAATAATTTTTTCCTAAAAAGTGCAAACATATACATTCATTTTGGTCACATAATATTTTAGAACAGTATGTGCTGATTACAAGAAAAATACGAGTTGGTCAATAATATGTTATAAGTAGCTGAATTAGTGAATTCTAGTAATTACGTAATCAGTCACAGTTTCTGTGTCAGTGATTGGTGGTGGAATTGGTTGCAGTACAAGGGGCACTAGCTACAATCTTGCCTAGGGCAGCACATTGGTCAGGGTAAGCCCTGACATTAAAGTAAACATATACACTCTGTCAGCAATAGCCGGGCTAATGTTAGTGACAATTAACATCTTACTTGTTTTTTTGTGTGTGCAACTGCCTGTGTCTCATATGTTTCTGACCTAAAACTTGCCATTTTTAAAAGACCAGGTGAATTTAATAAATGTATTTAATGAATTCAATTTTAGTGTGTGTTACCCTTGACAACCCTGAGAGTGTGCTTGGTTCAGAGAATATTCTTATTAGATGAAGCACATCCAACACGTCCTGATTATAGTCCAGACACAGCTGATGAAGACCAAGACCTCTGGACTGCCAATAACATGATTAGTGACCCTCATCCTGGTCACACTGACTTTGCTCTTATCATGTGGGTAATTTACTTGCTCTCTTCTCCTCTCCATTAGGACTTTGCCAATGGCTGTCTGCTTAGTTCCCAATGAAGTGACACAGATTGACTTTGCCAGAACAATAAACTAAGCTAAATAAAAGATAAAGTAAATGCTTATGGAAATTTAGTATCTGGGTACATTGCAGGCCAGTCATTTGAGATTTAAAATGGCTAATCAAGTAAAAATTATTTTAAGTTCCTTATTTTATTTATCACTATTGGCCATATGCAGGGTTAGGGATTAAAATAAACAACAACTCTTAACCCTATTGACAAAGACAATTGAAATAAGTACTTCTGAATTCAATTCCAATTTGATCTTCAACACAGAATAATCCCTATTTCAAAACATCATGTGGGTATCATGGGACAGTGTGTATCCTGTTCATAGCTGTTGTACCAAAAGTAGTTTTCTACTAAGGCAAGAGGATGGCGTTAGAACATCTGTCTCCTGGTCGTTAAAAACTCGTTACTGATGTCCTGTCAGGAATTTAATGAGCATGGGCTTATCTGCCGTGGAGGTTTCATATGAGAAAGGCTGGTGTCCGAAAGGAAACAGACTTAAAGCCAAACTCAAATAAGAATCTCCAGGAGTTTACCAGACAAAACATGATTATAGAAACAGAGATGTAAGAACATTGCAAAGTAAATTGACCTTAGTGCATTGACGCAATCTTGCCAATTTCATTTTAAAGACAAAACTTACTGTATGAGTAATTCATAAACATAGTGCTCATACCTATCTTAAAACCCCCCAAAAACAGGTTTTTTAATACATTCATAATGCTGTTTATATGTAAGCTATGATCAGTTATTATTAAGAGCAAAGTGACTTTTTTCTAAATTAACAAGTCAACAGCTCTAAAATGGGGACCTAATTGTTAAATATAATATGAATTTTGGCTGCAAAGTAACTATTTAAAGAACATTACAAAACGCATTGGCGAGTGCGCATCATTACCATGATTATTACAGTTATTTGCAGCCTTAGTGAATTGATCAGTGAGTTTTTATACAGTAACACCAAGGCAGTAATGTCCTCAAAACAAGATGTTCTTAAAATATTTTCATTGGTCACTATAGATATGGGCTAAATTCAGAATACTAGCACACAACTCATACTAATCATTATTATTTTTGCTAGTTTTAACGCGATGCAGTTATGTGCGTGCTAGTCTAATTAGTAATTAGTGCTATTTTGAGGCAAATTAAATGACTATGCCATTGACCAACTGAAACCCAGTCTAAAGTCAGTGTCACAGAAACATAATGCAGTATGCAAGTCTTTAAGATCAACTTCCATAGGAATTAATTGAAAATGCTATTAAGAAAAGCTCCTTTAGGCTACTGAGCCTTCTGAGCCTTGAACATGGTAGTTGCGTTTCTGTCCATGCAAGTTCAGAAAGCCCTCGAATATCATCCAAAAAACCTTGATTTGTATTTTGAAGATGAACAAAAATATTAACGGTTTGTAATGACATGAGGGAGACTAATTTATGAAAGGAATAAAATATGGGGGTAAAATATCCCTTTAAAAAATGAAACTTTTAAAAATCCTGGACTGCTTCCAATTTTGTGTGCCATATGCATCAGACATTAAGCCAAAGGTCCATGGGAGGTACGTCTGAAACTGAGTTCAAACCAAACAACATTAAAAATTACACAACAGTGTCATGTACCTACGTTCAATACTTTCAAAGAAAGCATTTTGACATTTCAGCCACTCCTCCTATTTGCTATCGGTTCGACAAACAGATAGTCCTGTCCCAAACTCAAAACACTAATTGCTTGAGTCAATGAAGTTTATATCTTGTACCCTGCAGGTTAATGGCTCTCTTTTAATTAGGACAATCTGCTGAAGATGAAGTTGTGAAGGTGACTTCTGTCTTTAGATCAATTTAACATTTTTTAAATCATTCATTCTCTCATTAGTCAATGTGACTTTTAGTTTGCAGTATCACTTTCATTTTTTGCTACATTTAATATCCACCTCTTTATCTGCATTCCTTTTTGTGTATTAACCACAACCACAAGCTCTCCTGAATATCTCCCCCTCTTCCCTTACACACACTAAGGGCTAAAT
Organism: Enteromius viviparus; assembly: GCA_032353835.1. Taxonomy (NCBI): domain Eukaryota; kingdom Metazoa; phylum Chordata; class Actinopteri; order Cypriniformes; family Cyprinidae; genus Enteromius; species Enteromius viviparus. Next base: position 15,143,644 of record JAUCNO010000318.1, read on the forward strand.
CACATTAAATCCTAATGGCCGGATTATATGGGCACCCAAGAGCAGCATGTCCCATTATTTCCTCCATTCTCAAAGATATATTCAGCAATAACCAGCAGTTACTGGGAATTAGGGGACCTGCCTTCCGGCTGCCACACGCAATGTCCATTGAGGCAGGCTGATTATTGGGTTTATTAGTTCACTTTATGAGTATGCGATTCAGAGATAGTCAGAAAGTTTCTTGGGATTAAAGAGTGGAAATAAGGTACTTAAATGGTTAGGGGGTGTTGGGGGTAAATTGTGTAAATGATAATGTGGGTAACACTTAAGCATCAAATATATGCATCTACATTTCTTTGAGAAGCATCTACAGGCTATAATTCTTACAGAAGAAAATATACTTGAGTTGAAATGATGATGAAATGACTGTCACTTACATGGATTTTGTGGTGGGATCTGTATATATATATATATATATATATATTTATATAACAATAAATGTAAGGGCTATTATTAAATACTGGTACATCAGCTCGGACTGAGAAAAAAAATAGAAAAACAAATATCTGCTGTAGTTACTGTTATATAAATATAAGTGCTGTCAAATGATTAATCATGATTAATTGCATCCAAAATAAATGTTTTTGCTTATGTGGGTAAACAAAATAAAAATATGCGGATGTTTACTGTGTATATTTATGAAAGCACACACGTACAACATATATTTAGAAAAGATTTACACACATTTACATCTGCATATTTATAATTCTATAATTTATATATAAATAATTTTAAAATATAAACATTACATATTTGTCTTAAATATATACATGCATGTATCATATGCATTTACACATAATAAATATACACAGTACACATATGAATGTGATTAATCATTGGGCAGTTGTGGCTTAATGGATAGGGAGATGGTCCAGCAGGAATTGTAGGTGGTGGGAGTAAATAACCAGAGCTCTCTCCACGACTGAGGTGAGACCCTTGAGCAAAGCTGCAGAGCACAAATGGCCACATGTCACTTCCTCTGCTTTTCTTTAATAGTTTGACAGCAGTAATATATGTTATTTCTATATCATTATAAATGCTCTATAGCACCACCCGTTGTCTGACCAGCGATAATACCTGTGATACTGTCAGAAAGAAATACATATTTAGCTGATTTAGGTATCCACTAGAGCTTCAATGAATGGAATCCCTCATCGCCCTGTAAATTAACTGCCACTATGTATTTTATTATGATAAGCTATGCAAATGTTTGTTTACATATATGACTTGGCATTTTGACCTGCAGCTTTGTGTTTCTATGCACTTTTATGTTTCTAAGCCCCAGTGTAGTTTACTAGATTTTCTGTGTTGTACACGTTTCAGTGTTCTGAATGTTGCAGTCTTGACCTTATATAAATTCACCTATGCATTTAAATATTCCTCTATTCTTCCAGTAGACCTCTGAAAGTAATGATATTGCTTCATACTGTGAAAATGTGTTTACATTGTTCACCCTTTCAAAGTGATCTGCTACTTTTTAAGGAGAAGCAAACTGCTCTAGCTCTGTTGGTGTTTCGTGAGATTGGATGTTAGCTCACTGCACATGTTAGAATGCTGTTTGTGAACTACAATTCTGCTTTCAGCATCAAGATGCCCTATAAACTCATTTTCGAGCTCCAGGATCTCTGGGAAACCTTCAAGATGACCACGGATGGTAAGGGGGAAAAACAAAACCTCCTCCTTTCTGAACTTGCAAAATAGAGCCTTGTAGACTAAGCGCTGGGCCCTCATCTGTGGTCCTCATTTATATATGACTGATAAAAATCCTTTTTGGTCAACAAGCCAGATTGGATTTGTTCAGATTGATTTGGTTGAGCCCACTTTAACCCCTGATACAGACCGCATGCAATCTCTTAAGTAATAAAAATATTTAAATATCTTATTGTCTATAATTAGGATAAAACTGAGATCTGTAGGAATTTAATGCAACCCAGCTCTTTAGTGTTCAAAGAGCTTGCAAGGGTTTGACCATAGAAATTTTAATAGGACAGCTGTTGCATATTTATGATTTACACTCATGCTTTTGACTCTTAAGCAATTGGTTTATTAGAAAAATATGTCATACATATTCATAGATGGTTTGTATTTAAGTGTTTTGAAAGCTTTCCGAAACAATTTCCTTGAGTTAGAAATTAAGTGACCTGACAATATTATACACAGGGGTTTTATATTAAAATTATATATTATAAATATAATATAATTTATAATATATAATTATATTACAAATTATTATATTAAAAATATGAATATAATAAATTATAAGAGGTGTATGTAATAGTCCACCTGGAGGCATGTTTCCATTTTTATTCTTATGTCAATGAAAGTTGCTTGGCTGGTGCAGAACTTGATTGCAAAACTAGATTGATTTTGAATTATTTAAAATCTTATTTTAAAAACATCTATATTTAAAATGTCTCAGGTTATGTATATAACCCTTGTAGGGGTTAGGGGTCGATTAACTAACAAATCAATACATTAATTTATTAATTAATTCTGGGGACTTACCTACAGGTTAAAATTTATTCCCTTCTGCATTAGCTCTTTTGGATTATGAAATATACCTAGTTAATTAGTACGTCCAGCGTCTTTAATCAATAAGTATATTTAAAAGTTACTCTAATTTGCGGCCAACAAACTAAAGAACTCTGGGGTTTGTTAAGCAA
>JAUCNO010000318.1:15151746-15180335 GCA_032353835.1 Enteromius viviparus
ACCACACTGACTTTAGTTGGTCAGGCTAATTCTTAGACAAAGTCTTAAGACAATGGCTATGTTTATGCAACCGGCCCTAGATCTGTGAGGGCTAAGTTTCAGAAAGCAATACAGAACCCATGAAAACTGAAGGAAAACAAGTTAATAAAAAGATTGAATCCAATTGTGTTTAAATGAGTGGTTGATAAGCCATTTTCTTTGAAGACTGGTGATTTTTTAAAGGCCATGATGAAACAATTAAAAAAATGAGTTGAGCATGTTTTTGACTGGATTTCAACATGAGGGTTTAAATTCATAGCCATAAAGGCCCGGGTTTATTGGCTGAGCTTATCCTAAAGCACTGTACACAATGGAACAAATAACGTCAGCATTGAACAATAGTGGCGCGCCAAGCCAAAAAAATTAGACAGAGGCGTTATTTTTTTTAAACACGGTTTTATGCTTCGATGTGCACACTCACATTGGCGTCCTTTATTTAGTTATGAGGAATTAAACATTGCGATAGTCGCACTTGAAATTTGTCCTGATGTGAACAGGCCTTAAGCCAGGATTACACCATAGTTAAATTTACTTTTAAGTTATGAGTTTAAACTGGCCTCAGAAAAAAGCATTACTGGTGCATATGTTAAGACAAAACAAATGCACTGACATGTTGCAACTAAGCCTAGCTTGACCCCATCGTTTTTTTTCAAAATGAATTTGATGACTGCTGTGTGAACGCCAGGTGAGGCCGTCAACACATTTTTCAATTTTTCAAAAACACTGACAACTGACTGATTTCTGTCGCTCAGACAAATCAAATTTGCGAGTAAAGCACTAACCTCCAGCTGCCGTTCTGATCAGTGAAAAAAGCAGCTTTACTAGTCCTCTTATGATGCTTCATCTCACAATGTCAAATCAAATAAGCTGTTTGATAAATGCCACAGAGGGTTTAATTATAGTAATGATCTCATCTCCCACATCAGCCTGCCTCTCATGGTGCAAAGCCACATCCACAGGCAGATTAAAAGCCCCCTCCCTCTCTCTCTTTCCCTCCCTCCCTCTGCTGCTCTCTCTGCCAGACACCTGCTGCAAGAGCCTCTTAACACTGCAAATTCACAAAAACAAATGAATATCTCTGCATCTTAAAGGAAGGACCGTGTAGAGAAGACACTGCAAGAGTTGTTTTGGCCTGTGGCACAACAGGAAAGACTTCCTGAGTAGATACATGGGGATTCTCAGACGATCTGCGGAAGTGTTGGTTCTTCTGCCAAGGAATTACTTCTCATTAGTGACTGTGCATGCTGTAGTCACTTTGAAAACACAACAGGAGAGGCTGGTCATAGTGGGACATCGGTGTGAGGTGTAAGCTAGAAAAACAATAGTACCAGAGGCCAAATGATTCATACTGCATCACAGTTTTTTAGTAACCATATAGGAAAGGAAATCTTTGGCTAGTTGAGGTTGCTCGATGACAAGATCATATTAAAATATGTATTTGACCTGCCAATAGAATAAGTGAGTATCAAAACCTGCCATCGGAGTGTACTGTAAGTGAAATGTCAGAGTGACAGTAAATTTTGTTGTTGTCAGTCTTTCATGTTTGTGAAAAAGAAGTGCTTAATTGCATTGAACGTGCACTTGCAGTGTACATTAAATCTTAAGAGTAAAAAAAAAGTACTTTATTTAGATAATGTAATAATAATAAGCTATTTAAAGAACCCCCATAAGAAGTTATTTTATGATTCTAATAATAGCACTCTAATACATTTTATTATATAATTATATAATTACCTAATTAAATGATCCAATCATAGCGCTGTACAAAACCTGCATTTAGAAATCTGCCTAGCATTTGCTGAGCAGTCCTGGATACGTAATTGTTACGTGGAGACCCCCGTGCCGACAGGCGAGATACTTTTCAAGTTCGTCAGCAAAGGGATCTGCACATAACCTTCCCAACGCCTCTGTGGTCCAATAAGGGGAGCCTACAGAGTTGCTTTCAATGGTGCTAAAGCAGTGGTTGAGGGCAGAGCACATGACTTAAAACACAGTTCTCAGCATGTGGAATAAGAAAATGCAATATATCAATAAGATTATGAATATAATTGAAGGGAAACACAGCCTTCTGGCTGACTGTGGAATTTGTTGCCACACCTACTGGGCAAAGGACACCCAGAGGAAGCACAGCTGGAGCTACTCCGTTTAGGTCCAAACTGCGGTGCAGGGAGGACTCAGGTTACCAGCCGGTACCAGCCGGTCCTCTCGCTCACCTGCAATCCTTGGTGAGGACGCGAGAAGACATGGGCTCTACGCGGAGGTCGTAAAACCTGGCAAAGGTGTGGGTGTCACCCAGCCCGCAGCTCTAAGATATCTGCTAAGAGGTGCCATTAGCCCATCACATAGAACGAAGCAGCACTCTTGAGTGCGGTCTCAGTCCTAAAGGAAAGGTTTTCTCTGATATAACGGGAGATGACTTCAACCACCCAATGAGCCAACCTCTGTGTGGAGACAGCATTCCCTTTCTGCTGTCTGCATAGCAAGTAAACGTTGTCAGAGATTTTGATGTTCCAAATGCGGTAAGTGTAGACCTGATCGCAAAAGGACGTGTTAGGAACCTGGGCACAAGCTGGCCAGGTTTTTTTAGCCAGGCCAAGCTTTAGGCACTTTTTGTTGACAGGGAAGGCTTGTAGGTCCCCTACCCTCTTAAAGCGCTGTCCTTCAGCACCAGATACTTTCAGACCTGTTTTAGACTGAAGGCTCAACGGGAGCATGCCGCAGACCAAGTAGGGTGACGACACGGTCCCAAGAGGGTATGAGGTGTGGTCTTGGGGTATTAACCCGAAACGCACTTAGGAGGTCACGCCCTCCACTGCATTGTGATCTGCAGCTATGACAACAACATACACTTTAAGAGTAAAAGGAACAGCCTGCGCTCCAACTTTTCCTGGAGGAAGAAAGCACAACTGCGATCGTGCATCTCTGTGGGTCCTCTGCGCGAGAGGAGACTAGTCAACAACAAACCTCAGAGCGAAAGCCAGCCTCATAGAGGAAGCTTTCACTTGGGAGATAGTCTCTATGACAGCGCTTGAAAGGCTGGAGAAGTCTGCTGCATCCCGTAGGATGCAGGTGCCTTATGGTGCCCTATCCCCTGAGAAGGAGCTCTTTCCCCTCGGGATTTTCAGGGAGGGGCTGCTGGAGTAGCGTGCTGTTTACCGGCAGGATTTGTTCCTCGTCCTCCCTGGACTTGCAAAGAAAGAAACAACAGGCAAGGGGCAGACTCGGGGGAGCTGATCACGGTTGAGTATACCTGGAATGTGAATGACGCGCAGCGATTTTCAGCCTCTTGACTCCACAGGAACAGATGTCGGGCGAGTTGTGCCATGCAGCGGGATCGTAGTGTTTTTCTGATGTACACAATGGCCGCTGTGTTGTCCGCCTAGACCAGAGGAGAAGTATGGCTAACAACTCGAGGCAATATTATTTGCCAAAGCAGCTTGATGCGTGGCTGCTTGCCCATTGCATACAGCACCCCGGCCCGTGTCGATCTGAATGCCTGTCCCCGGGGTACTCTGACCCAGGGGAGCAGGGAAATCGCCACGGTGCTGTGCCCATCTCAGGACCCGATCGTGTAACCAACGCTGAAGCTGTTTCATATGAAGCAAGCCCAGCGGCATAATCGCGGCTGAAGCTACCATACGCCCAGGAGCCTCTGAAAACATTTTGAGAGGAACCGCTGTCTTGCACCTAAACATATTCAGGCATTTCAGCGTGGCCTGCGTGTTCGTTGGTGAGGCGGTCAGTGATATTGACCGAGTCCAGCTCCGACCGATAAAAGAGATCCTCTCCTTTTTTTTTTTTTGTTTAGAAGAGTTTGCTCTCTCTAGGTAGACCTGAAGTTACAGATGACTGAGGTGCCAAAGCACTATGTCCCTGCGCACACACAACAAACCCCGCGAGTGAGCATAATCAGGCAGTCATCAAGAGAGTTGGGGATGCGGATGTCCCTCCACACTCTTTTTTCAGAGAGAGAAACATCTTTTGAGAGGGACAGGCCAAAGGGTATTGTACTGTGCTTGACCCTTCTTGTAGAATCAAGACATGACAGTATGCGTCCTTCAGGTCAATGGCTGCGAACCGATCCTGGCTCTGGAAGCATGTCTTTAGTATGCACTTCAGAGTGAGCACTTTGAACAGCAGCTTCTCGGGAAGGGGCCGGTTCAAGGCTCGTAGGTGCAGGACGGGGTCCCAACCCACTGCTTTTTTCCTTGGCACGATGAAGTAAGGGCTGTAAAACCCTGACCTCAACTCAGCTGGAGAGACAGGCTCGACTGCAACCGCCACTGCATCCTCCATGCGGCAGAATTACTGTTTGAACGGCTGAGTGTAGCGAATGCCACGGTGCGGGTGCCTGGCGAACTGAATCGCATTGCTAAGGCATACCGTCCATATCAACCACCGTGAGGGGCTGGGGAGCGCTATCCAGGCTCCGAGCCGCGTTGCTAGAGGCATCAAGGGAACGTTGACTGCCATGCCAGCAGTGGGGCAGCCTGTAGAGGGACAGGGGCAGGGACTTTGAGTCTGGCTGCATTGAGCAGCGCTTGCCTGCTTCCCTGGATCCCACGCAGGCTGGAGGAGACAAAAAAACATTTGGGTCAGATGGGAACCGGCACTGGGCGTGATGAGTTTTTATTAAGACTTTCTCTTTCTGTAAACACTGAAGCTGCTGGCCCTCTTCCGGGAGTGGGGACGGAGATGTCATCAACGTCGACCGAAGAGTAGTCCTCATCACCTCCGGGCTGCCTGTGTCAGGAACACTTTCCGTCCCCTCCGAGTGTTATAGGTCCCTGAGCAGCAGGCGGCACTTCTCGTCCCGCGGCCAGCTCGATGATGGGCGGTCGGTTGAGCATCTAATGCCTCGGCGGGGGTCGGAGCAGGATCACTGGGTGCCACTGAGGTGAGACATCGCCTCAGTCTGCTCCTGAACTGTGAACTCCTGGGCCGAGTCCTCGACAGTGTCACAGAATAGGCCGATCTGGAAGATAGGGCGGTCGAGAAAGCAAGCTCTCTCTGTGTCCGGCACCTTTATCAGATTCAGACACTGATTTCGCTCATGACCAAGGGCACGCGCTACGACCATCATCATCCGAAGAGCGAGGTCAGTCGCAGCACGGAGTTCCTGCATTGCCCCCTGGTCAGGCCCACTCTCGTGCAGGAGTTGCAAGACTTTAGCCTGGTAGACTTGGAGCGTTGCTAATGTGTGCATGGCGGTGGCGGCCTGCCCAGCGGCATAGTAAGCATCGCCAATCAGAGCGGACGATAACTCACATGTCGCGGACGGGAGATGCGGCTGATTACAACAGGCGGAAGCAACGCACAACAAGTGCACCACAACAGCGTGCTCCGCGTGCGGGATCGTCACATACACCCTGGCCACACCGCCATTGAGAGTAGCGAGGGGCGAAGAGCCTGGGCACAGGCGTGACGAGTAAGGGGCTCGCCACGATCTGGTAAGCTCTTCGTGCACCTCCGGGAAGAATGACACTGGGAGAGAGCACGGTTTAAAAGGTTTAATCATCTGATACAAATGTCCTGTAATTAAGATTCCTTCGTAAATATTTTAAGTCTCTTTATAAGAGAATGATGGTGATCCAGTGAATAAGTTACTTATTCAAACTAAAGCTTAAGTTAAAAGCTACTCACATCATTCAGAAATAAATAATTACTGAAGAAAAAAGAAAAATATTTTTATATATGCAAGTTAAGTAATCAGACAAACTACTAACGTCCAGTTACTGTAAAAAGCAACTCTTATTTGAGTTATTTCTAGCTAAAGGTGGGCAGTTTAACTAGTGTAACTCAAAAAAATTATCTTCCATTGCTCCACCATGACATTAGTTGGCTTGAAATTGAAAACTGACCATAACAGACAATTTAGACTAATGCCATTAAACCGGCCCTTGCGGCAAAGCTGAGAATGCAAGCAGTCGTGTTATGAATTCTGTTTTGACACCTTTCAGAATGCAACGATGCGTGAAATTGAGCTTTTGTAGCTGGAAGCGCTTGCATTCATGTACTTGCGTAGAGTATGTTGGGGTTTTATTCGTTGGAGTTGACGGTGTGATTTGAAGAAAGCAGCGATTGCTTTTATTTGTCTGCCATCCTGGTGTATATACCTTTGTCCAGCTGAGGAAAAGCCTGACATCATTCAGGAGAAGACTGGAAATGAGAATGTCTGACAGAGGTCTTTACTCTGACGGTGACTTCTTGGCCTCGTGAGAGATAGAAGAGCAGAGAGGAGTGCGTTACATCAAATATCTTCATTCAGAGTCCACCAGGTCAAGAGCAAGTCAGATTTATAACAGGAGTCTGTCTTCATTTCCCTCAGGATACAAGCTGCTGAGATGCTTTTTTGTTTTTATTCCTCCTTTTTTCTCTTTCTTCCAATTTTGCAGTCTCCTTGCTTGGGCTGTGATGTAAAAACATTAGAGCTGTCAAAGCTGATGTATTAACTTATGAGATTAGTTAAATATTGAAGTCTGTTTAACCAATTTAATGCATTTAGCTAATTAGCAATGCTTGCTAAGGGAAGCACTGCTGCACATTGTTTCTGCTCTGAATATAAATGTTACCTCAATTTTAGTACCTTATTGGGAAGTCAATTGCTTACTTTCTAAGCAATCATTCTTACAATTTCCGACATATAATAAAACAAAGAGAGAAAAAAATAATTGAATGAAGAGTTAACCTCGAGTGAATATCAGAGACCCTAACATTTTCTTCAGAAAAAATTATTCACTATGTTATGTACTTTTTCAGAAGATAAACATAACTAAAAGCATATAATTAAATGGAATTAGAACAGAATATTTTAGGATACTTAATTGTAAGTTATTTACGGTTAAACAACATTTTTTTATAATTGCAAAAAAATAATTGCTTTTAATCATACTTGAGTAGGGCTCATCTTGACATGTCGTTTCATAATTACTTCTTTTGTCTTTGAATATACTGCCGAATGTACTGACAAACATTTATGGTAAACTAAAAATGTAGTAATATTTATTGAAATTTGTATGTAATTTATTTAAATGTGTTTGTAATAATAGCATTTGCATGCATACCATAAACTTTAAATGCAATAATGAATAACATGAATTAAAGTATTTTACTTTGGTTGGCCTGTGTTAGTCAACAAATCAAAATAAGTGTACTTTAGCGAACAACAAAAGATTATTTGTTAGCATAATTATTTCAAATGTACTTGAAACTGCAAGACAGCGAGCTGAATATAATAAACCTAATATTACTGTGTGCTTAGTAAAACTGCATTGCAATGATCTGAGTAAGTCAGGTGAGGAAATACTAATATTACTATGCATGGAGTTGCTTTCTAAAACTATTCTAATCAGTTGCTTGCAAGTTTCAGTTTCAGTGTTTTTTTAAAGACTGATTTAGGGCTATAAGTTTTGTAAGTATAAGTAGCCTATACTCTATCAACTTCAGTGTCTCTGGCGAAAACACAAAACATGATTAGTGTCTTATATTAAGTTTTTTTTTTTTTTTTTTTTTAATGCCAGTTTGACACTTCTAATGTTTATAAACACCTTGAAGAGGACGATTTTCATTTTCATTTCCAAACATCTGCTAGCTGGCACAGAAGTAGGGCATATGGAAACATGTCCTCCTTAACATCACAGTGAGTTATGACAGTTTCCATGTGTGATGTCCAATAAGCATAATTAAAGAACTATTCTCTAGGGTTTTGCTTTATGTAGCACACGTCTTTCATAGCAACAAATGCTTTTCATTTACAGTGAGGAATGACAGAGAACTAGTCCTTCTTCAGAAACTCACGAACACTTCCAACCTGCTATTTATACTTTTGCACCTCTGCAAAATGTTAAAGTGCACTTATTATGGGTAATGAAAGGATTGGTTCGGAATTCCCCAACAACAGGTTAACATGAATGCTAGGTCAAAAAACACTTGTAATATTGCTCGATGATAATCTGCGGTGATTGGTCCGATTGGTCTCGTTTTCATTTCATTGTGTCTGTGGCTGATAAAGCAGCATTGGTGAGCATTTACTTTGTTAACAGCACTACCAGGGCAAAAGCAACACCCAGTGGCAAAGAATGAATTTGCATTTTCATTCAGACCAACACGAAAAGACCAACAAGTGGGCAGGCTATATGCTAATGATTCATGTTGACCTCAACAGGAAACAACTTGGGATTTGTTTTAAGAACTACTCATTTCTTTCTTTTGACAGACAATAGCTTTATAGACAACACATTTTTAGATTAAAAACTTGGCAAGATGTGTAACACACTGCATGATTTTTTTTCCCTTTTAGCGAGACACGAAATCTGTACACTCAGTGATTCACAATGCCATAGAAGAACCTTTTTCTATCAGTTTTGCGTTTGTTAACACTATAAGGCAGGCTTAGGGTTGGATTTGGAGTAGGGCCTATTTCCAACATTATGTGATTCCAATACATACCCATATCAACGTAATAATAATGTGCCAGGGCTCACTTATTGAATCTGTGTTTTAGCGCCACATGGGAAAATGTTCAGAAAGGTACATAAAAACGGTGTTGCACAAAACGTGCACAGAGATATGTATTTTTATGAGAATGGGTTGCAACATACAGTATGTTGTTTTATGGTGCACAGTCAAGTTGAGAAATGACTTGAGCATTAGCAAAAGAAAAACTTCACGAGACTTTTGACCTCAGCAAGCTCTGTTAACCCCACAATGAGATCTGTGTAATATTGATCTACAGTTCTTTATTTACTGCCTGTGCTACACAGAGTGTGAAGGAGAGACGACAGTGAAGGAACAAACAGAAGAGCACAAATCATGAGCTCCTGTTAAACGTCATAGAGCAACCATTGCTGGAGTGGATTTCAATATCAATATCGAGCAGTCAGTGTTGAGCTGGGGATATATTTGGAGGCTGTCACCAGTTGATAAATGGATTGTTTTGATTCCTGTCATTAACTTAAGAGATAATAAACGGTGCAGTGGGCTATTGGCATTGATCCGTGTGGGCCAATCTGAAGGAATTATTTCTTATTTGACTCACACAACAAAAATGTATCGATTTAGGTGCTGACACCATTAATGAGAACTTCTGTCTTTGCTCTTTCTCTATCAGTCAAAGGTCTGGAATAATTAAAATTTCAGTTTAAGGAATTCTCTTGAGCTCACCAAGACTAGTATTGCAATTTAATGTTGAAAACATTTTAAAATACAATTTGTCAGTACTTCTGTGGAAATCATTACGTGCAACCACTCAGAGTTTGTGTTGAGAAAATGAATAGTTTTAATCTACAATAACATCTTCAAAGTGAAGTCAAAAGTGAAATATATAATGTTACAAAAATTTATTTTTCAAATAAATTAAGTTCATTGAATTTTGAAGAAAAATATTAAGCAACAAATCCTGTTTTCAACATTAAAATCAGTATTGAAAAATATTATTAATAATTGAGCCACAAAACCTGAATAATTATGGTAATGAATTCTAAAAGTGCATGTAACACTGAAGACTGGATTAATGAAAATTCAGCTGTGTTCAGTTGTTTTATATTATTTTTACTATATATCTTTGATCAAATTAATGTAAACTTTTTGGGTGTAAGATACTTTCAAAAACAGTTATTTCAAACTAGACCAGTAGTGTATTTTTTCTGTTTTCATCTGTTGTATTGAACACACTTTTTCTAACTGCAAAAAATTATCTGGAACCATTAAGCCAAATTCACGAAGAAATGTAGATTCCATTATGAAGGAGAAAGGAGTTTTTTTTTTCATCAGTTACTATGAGCATTAATAATAATAATAATAATAATACAATCAAAATAGGTTTGGGATGCCCCTGCTTGTAAAATCAGAGACTCGTCTGGGACTTTTGGAATCAGCACAAAACAGCATTTTACTTGCCACTGACTTGTATCTAATGAATTATTCAAGCTTGAACATGTTTCCTGATGTGAGTCCATTTTCTAGATTGTTGCTGGGACATCCTGAGCTGCAGCGCTCACACCGTGAGCAGAGTTTCCTGTAATGAGCTACTGGGTAGAGTGAATGAATGCTGAAAAAGCGGCTTAAAACTCTTTGACTGTGTGCAATGGATTCTGATTCATGATGTCATAAAGGGCCACTTCAGGCGATTACACATGCATTAGCCCACGCGGCGCAGGAAACAGCCCTCCACTCGCTCTCAGTGCTCCATTTACCGCAGCCTCTCTCCTGGAATAGCCGGAAATTAACTTTGTTTTAACAGGCGTCAAATCCATTTGGAAAACAATTGATCAACTTCAACCCTCATAACAGCTGGATTGGCTGAAGTCATTTGCAGTCAACATTTAACAGCAGGTCTACTGTAATATCTAAAGCAGGGGTCTCAAATTACAGCCCACAGGCCATCATTTATCTTTACCAAAAAAAAAGAAATAAATAGTCTTTTTTTCATATATTTCAAAGCCAATTTATTTTTCCCACACTTAAGTGCATGTAAATAGCTTATAAATGAAAATGCAGTAATCTGGAATTAAAAGTCCTTTTTTGACTTGAATTTAAGTTCATCTTTATGTGAAGCTACTTATATTGTCTTTGAAATATGGTTAAATTGCCATCAGAATAAGAGTCTAAACAGTCCATAAAATAGAGTTCATCAGACCATATTGTAAAGCATGTGTGTAAGATGGTTTTAACTTCAGACTTTTGACAAATACAGTTTCTCTATCCTTATTTTATTTTTATCCAGTGAAAAGGCATTGTGTCTGAATCAGAAGAAAAATATGTGCAGATTAAGCACCAAGCGGAAAAAAGTGTAAAACAGTAAAACGAATGTGTCGGTATGTTTTTTTCTATGAGTATAACGTGAAGCTTTGGATATTTTGGCTTAAAGTGACAGTTTAAAGTTTACAGGGACTGTTTACCCAAAAATTAAAATGATTCTGTTTTACTTACCTTCGAAAATTGTCCAGACCACTCCAAGCCTTTGAATGGGTTTGAATGGGTGATAGCCATTCATGAAAACGCAGAAATTAGAGTTTTAAAGGAAACATCGCAAAGTAAAACCAGTCTCTTCTTGGCTTATATCGAAATCCTACTACAATTTTCTTTACAAATCCTCGGTTTGTGTTTCTCATTCATGACTGGTGTTCTGGTGACTGGTTTGTTCTCTCTCTGCGCTCGTCACTAATCACGCAACACTATGTGTCTTACGTCATCTGACGGAACTGCTTCCAGTTTCCAAAGACAGCAGACATGAGAAAAAATTGAAATATGGATATTTATCACACAATAATGCATTGATTCGCTACAGGAGGACGGTATTCACCCCCTTTTTCACATTTTATTATTAATACATGCACGTTATACCATGTCTTCTGAAGTGTAACTGCCCATTTAAACCCATTTTTGGGTGAACTATCCCTTTAAAAATACAAACACACAGCTATACCTTCACAAGACATTAACTGATGGACTGGAGTGGTGTGGATTACTTGTGTATTATCGTGATGTTTTGATAAGGTATTTGGACTCTCATAAGGTTCCTCTCGTGAGGAATCTGCTGGAACATTGAAAATGATGGACAGGCTTCCTCAAAGTCCGGACCTCAGCCCCATTGGAAAATAAACTGGATAAAGCTATTGTACATTTGAAAGAAAGCCTTTGGCTTGAGTTGCAGAAGGCACAGGATAACATTAGTGTTGAAGTTATCAGGAAAAATAATGGCACTATGACATAGAGATGTGCTGCAGAAGATGGACATACCAGAAACTACTGTATGACTCACTTCATCCGATGTTTGTTGTGCTCAGAGCAACAGTCTGAAATACTGAAATGAAATATTTTCAGATCTGTCAAGTGTTCAAATAATTTTGGCCACCACTGTCAATGTCCTTATTTAAGATTTGATGTACAAGTGCACACTCAATGCAGTACTTTTTTTTGTATGACTAAGAGTATGACTAAAGCAACTGACTAATATGTTGTTTTTACATTCAACCTGACAGATCTGGTCTATGAACTGCTTTTGTAAAGAGCTACGCTAAAAAAAAATACCCCCTTTTTGGGATAAAGTTCTCTTTTAGCACACTTCTTTGTGAGATTAGTGTGGAGGAGGAGAAAAAAAATATGGACAAGGTAATGCTTTTTTCCTTATCAGCACTGCCCTGCATTGTAGACCTCCTAACTATGAGTCACCCGTGAATCCTACAACAAACTCAAAGATAGGACATTCAGTGAAAAGCAGAAAGCAACGAGTGACTCATCGCCTCTTGTAAAATAAAAAGCACAAGAACTTTGGCAAACTATAGAAACAGGGAGAATTTATTTAAAGCACTTTGTCCCCTACATAGAAAAATATGATTGATTTAAGTCAACAATAATAAATAGAGTACCTGTATTCTTGCAGGCCCCGCTGATGCGTACAGTAGTACAATCAATATCCAGTTTTCGCAACACAGCAAAGGCACGGGTATTTACCGTAAATCTGCAGTCTGATGGAGCGGAAGGGCATGGGAGGCGTATGAGGGGTCAACTCAATATGACCTGGAGGAGCGTTTCTTTATAAAGATGGGACACATTGCAAATTACATTGCGACAGCAGCGACTGGTACACTGGATCGTACAACCTTTGACTTTTTTTTTTTCTTTTTCTTTTTTACAAATACATCTTTGAGTGACTGATTTTGAATTGGACATTGGATTCTTGTTCCAGGGCTGACCATAATGTGACATTTCACAAGATAAATATTGTTTTCAATAACAGTGTCAGCAAATACTCAGTCTGTAAGAATCTTCTGCAACGGATGTCTCCTTTGTTTTTTTAATGGTCCCTTGGGTGGATCTCAATGCAAAAGTACAGTCATGTTTTTGTAACAGTATGTAGTGCAATTTTTTTTTTCTTGAAAAGTGAGAAAAGTGATTTGAGCTCAGCGTCCTGGTATACACTATGTTTAAGCACGTCACAATATGCGCCATTTGTTATGTGACAATTTTAAATGCAGCAGTTAAACGCACTGATCAATTCTTACCGAAACCTTGCACGGCATTCAACCTCGCTACAAGCAAATCAGTGTTTCTAAATTAAAAAATAATGCAATTTTCGATTTTACACCGTAAAACATATGTAGGCTGTAGGTCGTTGTTCATAAACTGTTTCGTCTTCATTAAAAACAAAGAAAAATATTTTTAAATATTTTAAATATCCGTGAAATTCTAAGGCTTTAAAGTCCCTCGTCTTGATGGCCTCCCCACACTTCAGTCCAGCAGAAGAGTCTTTGGAAAGCTCATTCAGTTCTCGTCCTTTCGATACTCCATCGAAGGGTTTCAGAAGGTTCAAAGCTGCATAGCGCCATGGACCGCTAGCTGTAGATCTTTAGTGAAGAAAAAGCCCTGATTGTCAAAAAAAAGGTCTTTATTGTGACCGTTCGTTTTAGGCTATAAAGCAAGTAGGTCATCGCAGACGTCTACCAATGTCTTTTATAAGCATGTTTGGTCGAGTTTTCACCACCAGTCTCATGGGTGTGTTGCTGATGTCATTGGTTTTCTCAGTTCTCTGCCGTTTGACTTATCAAAAAGAAGAATTAAAGCTTTGATTTCATAGTCTTCAGCAGAGACGTGGGCTTCAGCTTCTTCTGGACACACATGTAGCAGAGCAGCATGTTGGCTGTAGTGCCTCAAATGACTAGACCGAGCCGTTCTCCCGTGCGCTAAAGTACATTTGAAGCAGTTTTCAGATGTTCCTCTGTGCTGTGAGGTACTTGAGAGCAGCAGAACCGTACTTTCGAGAAAGGTCTTGGTGGAACTCGTCCTTCAGAGTCGTCAAGCAGTAGCGGTAACTCGGACTGGAGCGAAACTTTGAGATGTCAAAGCTGGGCGCGTGGGGCATGTGGATCATGAAGGCATTTGGTAACACGATAAGATCGTACTCCTTTGGAACAAGAAAATGTGATAGGTGATTAGGGACACTTGAACCGGTTGTAGAAACATGCCTTTGAATGTCTATTAAAACTTACCTGAGCATCGAGCTCCATGATGTGGGATACTTTGTTCCAGCCAAAGCCAACAAATCTCTGGTCATACTCAGGACAGTCTCGCCGCACCACAACGTACGGCTCAAAATCTGACTCCCACTCCACCTTGTATGGCGTCGTGGCTGTTCTCCACTTGGCATAATTGGTTGGTGCATGACCCTTTGTCCAGACGTGATACCTATAATTTAGGGAGAGCAGTAAATTAATGTGTTTGCTAATGGGCTAAAGACTTCATGCTCATGTTTTGATTAAATATATATTGAATATGTGAATGTATGGAATTGTTTTTTATATTTGTTCAAAAATCTTGTTTTATTGTGTTAGTCAGCTGTTTAAGTTATTTTTTTAACCTATTCAAAATAACCCAACTGCAGTTTGATAGAGACTAATTGGAACAAACAGTGAAAAAACATGATTTTTGAGAATAGTTAAAAACGGAGTTATCTGTTTTTGCAAAGTTAATTCTTCATATTTATCATTCAAAAATATATTAAACATCACCTTTAAACAAAACATTGTTTTGTTAGATTTATCACAAGTACCAACTTGTAAATCGATATTGAAATCATTTTAACTAATAATTTAACTAATAACTGGTCCTCTAATGCTGGCTAATGGGGACATGACATAAATAATAAAATACAAAATAAATAAAAATGCAAATAAAATGAAATACATTAAATAATTTTTTTTAAATAAATGTCAATTTGTAAAATGTTTTTTTTTAAATAAAATATATACAATACATACATATTTTTATTTTATTTTAAAAATTTACAATTATTTTAATTGAAGGAAAAAAGCAGAAAGAGTTAATTAAAATGTAATATTTATTATTATTATTATTATTATTATATAAAAACTGCTACACTGATGATTGATGTTTGACATTTGTCCACCAAATCAAAACCAGCATGCATAAAAAGCTTAAATGTAAACAGAAAATGCAATAAGATTGCAAAAATGACCCCTGTCGAAGTCAATATGTCTCTTAAAATGTCAGATTAAAAAAAAAAAGAATAAGGTTAGCCCACTTTTTTAAAATGTTGTGTGGTGTGGCTCCTTTATATGGCTCTATTATATTATACTTAAAATCTTTTTTAAATGTTTAAGATGTGTACACTCACATACGTTCAATGTGTAAACATAATTTCTTTATCAGGGATGCCCTTATTAGTTTTTCACCCTAATATTAATTCTAAACACCCTGTAGTTTGATTATGAGATGACTATTTCAAATGTCTACTGTACCTGAAGGTGTAGAGAGTCCCCATGTCCAGCATAGACAGCAGCTCGGCCTTGGATTTAGGGAAGGAAAGGCGATATCTTAACGTCTCAAAGGCAGGCACAACCAGAGCCTTCTTGGTATTGGCCATGTCCAATTGCACTATACTTTTTCTAAGTAAAAAAAACACAGAGATATGTTACAGAAATGGGACCAGTACATTAACAGACAAATCACAAGAAATTCACAGCTTACCTGAGGTAATCGTAGAGACCGTACATGGGCAGAAAATCCACATCAGTCAGAAAAACATATGGTGTGTTGACATTGCGGAGCGCCACATTGCGTACCAGATTGACAGGGTAGAACTGACCCTCCTTATAAACTATATGATAGCCCACATTCTTACGGTTCTTGAGGACTTCAGAGGCCTGAGCGTAACGCAGGAACTGCTGGGCCTCGGCATCAGACATGTACAGGGCCAAACTAATGGGGCCCTCCCAGTGTTTACAGATGGCCTCCAGCATCTGCAGTCTGTGGACAAACAACATCTCTGGTAAATTTTTCTTGGGCAGTAAAGTGAGGTAAGATTATGGGCTTTTTTGATGCATTTTTTAAACCCGCAGGGCAAGCTTTCAGCTGCTGGTATGGGATGTTCTGATCTTCACCACGCCAAGCGATTCTAGTTGGTACTTGTTTTAAACAAACAAAACAAAGCTGCTATCCTGCATGACAATCACCCCTCTGAACATGCCAGGACTGCTTCAGGCTAAAACTGAGGCTTCAGTGATATCAAAAAGCTTGTTATAGTATATTATAATAGTATCAATAGTATATTATAAGTAGTTGAAATAATCACAAATATCAGAGCATGTCCAAACATCTAAATTTCCCAAAAATGACCTCAGACCCCAGAGGGTTAAATAGCTCAGTGGAAAGACTTAAAAGAAACTATAATGAAAGCTAATAGATTTTTATTTTCTTACTCAATCAGTCTTACAGAAAATATGAAAGAAGGGCCTTCAGTTAAATACATTCTTAAGTGAATAAAAAGTCAATTTATTAATTCAATTAATCACAAAAATCTAAATGTACTACACATAGTTATCATTTACATAATTTATTTTATAAAAATAAAAAAGTCAGCAATAATAATATAGATTGATATTGAATTTATTTCATTTGTATTCAAATGTATCTTATTTATATATTATATATTAAATATATATTTATATGTATAAAATAGTATTTTTTCTTATGTGCAGTTAGTGTTAAATGTTACTATTCAGTTTTTATCTTTATTATTTTATTGCTTTATTTTACATGCCAATTTTATATCCCAAGTTTTATAACTTTATATATATTTTTCTCAAATTATGTGTTTTTTAATTGCTTTTTTGAAATGATATACTTTTAAATATTATTATTCAGGTTCACTATATATTTATTTACTTGCTTTTTTGTGTGTATGTATATACATTATTCAAGTTTATTTATTTATTTTTTTTACTTATTTATTTATTTAGTTACTTATTTCTTTATTTTATATATTTACTTTACTATTTACTTAATTATTTACTTAATTACATCCTTATTTATTCATTATTTATGATTTAGTTTTGATTAGTTTATTTTCCAGTTAGTCATTTTAGTGCTTCCAACTAAAAAGATGCTGCATTGACTACTCAATGAAATAATTCTAATATTTCTATTTTATTTTATTTCAACTTTGTTTCAGTTATCAAAAACATTTAACTGTCAACAATAATCACTCTATTTTGAAAATGGCAATGCTTGTAGTAATCTTTTCTCATTTTAATCAGAGTGCTGCACAGGGTTCATTAAACACAACATTACATTTGACAGTTCTGTAATTAAATTGGCTTGGCATGAGCATGAGTGGTCTAAACGTGACAGCAGACTTTTGTGGACAGTCTGTCATCCTCACCTGTCCATGGAGAGCTGGGCCACCAGTGTGATGTCCGTGCCGTCATCTGTAGGTGTGTATTCATACTGCAGGAAGTACAGATGAACCCTGTGCACCATGATTCGCTCCCTGCGGAAATCATAGCACTGGTCATCCTCATCTAACTCCTCCAGTGCTTGCTGAAGCTGGAAACAAAGAAGAGTATGTTTTATGAGCTGTGCTGAGAAGGACACATCAAGCAGGTTCTGGTCGAGTTGCCCTTCGAGACTTCCAAAGAAACTGTTTTTTCTTGTACAAATTCAAGGCCAAGCTGCTCTTAGGATGGATTCATTACTTATTTAGCTTTAAAGCAGTATTAATATTACAGTGTTAGTATTACAATTTATTATTATTATTAATATTAGTATTATAGCATGGCAAGAGTTTAAAATATTTTATATAATTTATATAGTATATATTTTTTTATATATTAAGGCCCAGTTTCACAGACAGGGCTTAGCCTAAACCAGGATTAGGCCATAGTTCAAGGACATACAAGTCATTTTTTAAAACATGCCTTAGAAAAAAATCACTGGTGTGCATTTTAAGACAAAACAAAGGCACTGTAAGTTTCTTTCAGTTGAAACAGCTCAGATTTACATTTTAGTTTAGGACTAGGCTTAAGTTATATAATATATTACATTTATTTTATGTATATATATATATATATATATATATATATATATATATATAATTTTTTTAGTTTTTTTATTATTATTAGCTTTTTGTTTACCTTTGTTTTTCTTTATTTTCATTAATGTGTTTTTTCATCAGTTGTTGTTTCAATATTATTATTCAGGTTTATTATTCATTAATTTACTTATTTATTAAGTTGTAGTTTTGATTTATTTTATTTCCAGTCAGTCATTGCTTTCACTTAAACTAAAAAAAAAAAAAATTCATCTAATATTTATTAAAAATTTAATTTAAGCTACTTTATTTCAGCTTCGTTTCAGTTAACAAATATTTATCTGTGTTCAAAACAAAATATCAGCCTGTCTGACTGTTTGATATACAGCCCATATATAAGATGTATATGTATTTTATTGTGTCTTTAAGTATTTCCGTGATATCTGTCAAGTAATAGAGTGATCATTTGAATGCCACTCCAAGATATTTGCTAAATAAACTAACTCACCACTGTGCTCTCAGAGCTGGCCTGACTGGGACAGCCGAAGAGTTCCCGCCGCAGAAGATTCCCATCGTACTCCAGGAACGTCAAGTACAGATTGCGGAAAAACTCCACGTGCTTGTTTTTTACCCTCAGCTTTTTAGGAGAGTTCCAGTGAATGACCTGCAGGAGGAAATTATCAAAGTGAGCAATAAACAGCTTCAAAGACATCATTTCCAGGCTGAAATGGAAATTTGACAGGAAATGAGTGTGACGGTTGGGCGAACATTTGCATTAGAGACCATTTGTAAAACAAACACAATGAATTTGGCAATAAATAAAGCAAACCCTGCACCAATTAAGGGCCCCTTTGAGCAAATCGTTAGTCTTAATTCCTCTGGGTCAATTTGGCAGTTTATACCCAGTATACCTAAAAAACTACTTGAAATATATTGTTACCTTTAGATCTGACACCTCTGTGTAGCACTGTTCAGAGCGAGTGTGATCCGATAACTGTACGTTCCAGAAGCACGGCAGCTGATGCACCAGAACTGGGTTCTGTTTTATGAATGCATTGAATATATCCTGTGAACATAACAAAATAATATGACACACCAGTTGCATTACACAACAGTATTCAGGCACTGTTAGCTTAGATTTCTTCATTTGGACTACTGTTGCACAAAGCACAATCTTCTAAGGCTTATGAAAACAATTTCGTCTTCTTAAGTGTTTTGGTATTGTTCATGAAGGACACGGACCTGGTCTGCCAGGGATGTTGAAAGCATGCTCATTAGCTCTCTCTCAGCCGTTAGTCTCCACATCTGCTCCCAGCCGATCCGACGCAATCTCTCAAGGTAGAGCAAAATAACACCTGCAGTTCCAAAAAGAAACACCTGTTGTGAAATGTAGCCCAGCCCAAACTATTCCCTTTTTCATACTGAAATGAAGTTCTCAGTTGGACATAAGCATCGTGCTCCATTCAGAAGTGATCATGTCTGATTGCTCTTTCCTGCGAAAGCGGCAGGATGTGGTATCATGTTAAGGCAGGGAGAGCAACATTTCAGCCAATCACAAGCACTGGATAGCTGGCCAATCAGAGCACACTTTTTTAGAACAAAAAGCTTTGTACAAAACAATGTTCTCTTCGGCAACATCATATGACCCCTTTAAGATTGGTTCATGTTTTTGTCTTTTTGCTCACCAATTCTGCATTTATTTAAAATAAAAAAAATAAAAAATCAGTGCAATTTCATTTAAAAAAAATTATTTTGTTTTATTTTATAAATCTTCGTATTTTTGTGGAAACCTTAATACTTATTCAAAAGTTTGGGTAAGAAAGAACTGATATAAATACTTTTATACAGCAAAGATACATTAAATGGATCAAAAGTCAAAACAAAACAATGTTACATAAGTTACATCTATTTTAAATAAATGCTGTTGTCAAAATGTATAAAAATATGAAGCAGTATTTGTAAATAAACATAAAAGCTATAAAAACACTAAACTGATACTGTAATAATTGCATAGTAGAAGACTTTCTGAAAGATCATGTGACATGAAAACTGTATTAATGATGCTGAAATAGTGTACACGCACAGGGCAATTAATTATTGCCCAGCACTAATATACAGTACACAGTTATTTTAGATTGTAATTAAATTTCACAATTATCAAAAAAATGCAGCCTCTGTGAGCATAAGAGACTTTTTGCTAAAACATTAAAAATTCATATTTATTCTAAACTTTCAACAGTGTTCAATTAGTAAAACTGTACCCTTTTCCTCCCTTATCCCTTTTTTTATTAGAATCTCACCAGAAGCACCATCTCACTAATTTGCCTTGCAATACCAGTGGCTATAAGCAGTTATAAAAACTGAACTAGAAGTGAAAATGTCCTCACCTGTGTTAAAGCCTCGTCCGAGGGCTGGCCAGGGTTTGTGATTTTTCCACAGATTACCGAGGTACCAATCGCTCTGATTCTCCACCAGACCAATCACCTGTTTCTCTGCAATCACAGCATCGGTGTTAAGGTTAAATTACACTGTCCAGATGCTTTCTGCAAAAGCTAAAGGAAAGCGGCTGATTACCTGTGAACTTCCGGAAGATGGCCCACAGCTCGGCAATGTCAGTGGCAAAGGTGATGTCTGTATCGAGGACGATGACCTTTGAAAGGTTGGACGGCAGAGCTTTGGTGAGAGTGAGCTTCATCAGGCCATAAATTCCTGAATAGTGTTTGTTTGGTATCCATGATACTTCCGACTAAAAGAGAGAGACAAACACAGAAATATGTGATAAACCAGCAAAAGACCACAGCAGTGACTTTACCAGCCTTCTTTTTTCTACGTTTTCAACCAGCTCTATAAATTACAATATTGCAATCTTAAAAAGTTTTCATTTATTACCTACTGGAAATTCAACATGGCAAAACAGAATCAAATCAGCAACCATTATTATTTTATATTTATATATTTCAACATTATATATTTATATAATGTACGTACACTTCTAAAAAGTATTTATATTTTTAAATATTAATGTATTGTATTTTTCAGTTAATCAATTTTAGATTGAGATACTTAATATTCTCAAGTAATTAATGTAAGATAAAATCAGTAAAAGACTGCAATCACATTATTATTGCACTGGGACCCAGATGTCAGTATAATAGTAATAAAAATAATGAAGACGATGATGATTATAATAATAATAAATATGTACACAAAATTTAAATGTATTCCTGGGTGCAGCGACTATTAAAACTAATTATAAATTATACCTGACTAGAATTTTTCTTACAACCCTGCATGTGTTCACCATTACCTACCAGAAGTGTTCATTGTGCTCTTCTAGCTTCTAGCTGCACCCATGGAAATAACCCTCTACTGTTCTTATTGTACGCTTCATCTTTTCAGCGTACATCCTTAATGACCTGAGCTCAGGTTTAATAATAATCTGCTGGAGAGGGGTTGATTGAAAAAGACTGGATTTCCTGCAGCTTAGCTTTCATATACTCAGGAGACCAAAGAGGTCTCTATGCACAGCGGAGACACAGGATGTAAAATCCGCGTGATTAGAGACGGCTCCGAGCCAAACAGCTGACAATCAGAGGTGAATGCAGTGCAGGAGGGGGTGGGAGCACAAAACGCGACAAGAATGAATGTTTGTGTGTCATTGTGCATGTGAGAGCGTGCATGCATTCACGTGAGTGTCCTTGAGAGAGCAGTGTAATGTAAACTAGAATTCGCTCTCCTAGAAAATGTGTGCATGTGTGTGTAGAGGAGCATGCATGGTCTTTGATTGTCACTTCACTCTTTCAGTGTACCGTGCACTGCATAAAAAAAAAAAAAATCACAACAGACAGTGAATAATTCAGCGCCACGGCACAGACCAAGTTGTAAAAAAAAAAAAAAAAAAAAGAGAGAGGCGCACTGTCACTTTAAATATACGAACAGAAATGAATTATTCTGTGTTTTCTCTCTCCCTCTGGAGCGTGAAAGAGTTCTCAGAGAGCGAAAAGCTCTTGAGATCACTGGAGTGTAAACAACCTCAATGTTGTTGTCACAGACAAGTCATGCTGTCCCAAGGGGACCTTTGCCCCCTCATTACAATCCATAAGCTCGTATGACACGTCTTTCATTCCAGTTGTTTGTGCCTGAATGAGCTTAAAGAGGATTGCGATCGACATCATTCTTCAGACTTGTCATCGTCAACTGCATCATTTCAAAACTATCGCTGCTCATGACCTCCTATTATTCCTGTATTATGGTACTCTGTGACATGGTTATTATTAAGTCAAAGGCCAAGTTTGGAGTCATGGAAACATGATGAGGCGGGTGCTTACTTTAAGTTCATCAGCGTCATAGAAGCTGACTTGCACGGACGGAACCATCCATGACTGGAACAGAGTGCTGAGGATCTGATTGGCCACTGTATCTGTGATGAAATGAAAGTGAAGCGGATTTCTCCTGAAAAGAGAAATGTTGACTTATTAGATGTAATACAGTATAAATGCATAAAGCATTATATAATTAGAAATGTTTTTTCTTTTTAAGTTGAATTTTAAAAGTTTTTTTAAATGTTTGAAATGTTGAAATGTTAAATTTGAAAATTTGAATTTTGAAAATTTCAATATTTTCATTTCGTATTTTAAATAAAAAAGTATATATTCTAATGTTGAAAATACAAAAAATAAAATGTCAATTTTTAAATGATTTAAAATGTTGAATTAGAATTTTTTTATTAAAAGCTGAATTTTGGATTTTAAATGTCACAAGGAAAAATAATAATAATAATAATAATAATAATAATAATAATTCGGATAATAATCATTTTTAATATAAAAATTTATATCATTTTTTAAATTAGACATTTTTAATTGTGGAATTTAATTTCATGTCAAATGCAATACATGTAATCTACACACAAACATATTTATACATTTTAAATAAATATTTATATATATATGTGTATATATATATATATATATATATATATATATATATATATATATATATAATCTACTGGAGAACAGCTAAATCCCAATATTTCTTACACCTTTTGCATATTTAAGATTCCATGAACAATGCAGCGTTATATTAATTTTCCTGTGCTTGGTTCTTACCTGTGGAACAGGATGGATTTGACCAGAGTGACCACGTCCCGACTGGCGTTGTGACCAGCACACACACATGCCACATGAATCAACTGTGTGTGGAGAGAAAAAGCAACATTTTAGATTGGGCTGAATAGCTTTAGCTTTGTTAAATTATTCTTATAATTATAGTGTAGGCTTGAAACATAATCTAACATGCAGCGGCCATCCAGAAAAGAATTAAGCACATATGCCACATTACAATTAAATTAATACAAAATATCAAGTGATTGGTTTCCACAGTTCCACAAGTTTTCTTTTTAATGCCAATATTTCTACCTGGTTTAATGACATAAATGCACCTGGGAGCTTTTTATTGAGACTCAAAATACCTCCCAATAAGTACATTATTGCAGTTTCCAAAGAAATGAACAGTAAATCTCTGACACCTCTTACATGTATTCCTTTTCACACTAATTTACAGAGTTACGATTAAAAAAAGTGTAATTTTTTTTTTTTGTTATGGCTTCAAAACAGTATTAATGTGCTGGGAGATTTCATATCTACAGGTTTTCATAGACTACAGTTTGATAAACAGTCCAAATCTGTGTAAAAGGAAGTTGAAATGACAATATTGCATCAACAAAAGCCTTTTCATAAGAGTTTTGCATTTGTTAACACTAGGTTTAGGGTTGGATTTGGTGTAGGGCATACTTACAACATGATAGATCATTACATTTTAGCGACAGTCGCAATATATACCAACAGTATATCAACATAATAATATTGTGCCAGGGCTCAGGTATTGAACCTGTGTTTTAGCGCCACTTAGGGGACATTTCTCTTTGAATCTGTGGCGAAATGTGCAGAATGATACATAAAACCACAAAAAGTGCACAGAGGTATGTATTTTTATGAGACCAGGATGCTTTATTTAGTATTAACCAATGGAGTTAAGGTGATTTCTAGTATCTCTTTTCATTTCAGACTGTATATCATTTTGTCATTTCAATCTTTCGAACTTGTCTTTGTGAAACCTTTCACAAACACTTTTCCAGAAGCCTGATTTAAATGCTTTTTGGGGCCGCTGTATGTTCCTCTAAAGATTTGTTCTCACATCTGACAGGACCTAATATGTCATCTAACCTCACACTTCTCGGCGGTGGGCGAGCGGGAACACTCGCTGTGATTGGCCCGTTCCTCGGCTGTGTTCTCCACGTCTTCTGGACCGGTGTCTGCCGATGCCACCCACTGCTGGTTGCCATAGTTACCCTCGGCAGGCTGGGCAGCCAGGCCCTGAGATTGGCTCAGCTGGAGTCGGATCTGCCGGTTCTCTTCCTCTACCTCACGAACCCGCGTTGCCAGGACGTCCCGTTCCAGCAGCCGTGCTTCTGTGGATTCCACCAAGCATGCGGAGAGGAGCAGGGAACGCCCGTCTGATACGGCACAACAGATTTCATTTCATTCGAGTGATCTTGACAGATTACACCTCAGAGATGGATGGATGAGAGGTAAGGAAATAGGAAGCTTGAGGTGAATTCGCACAGAGACAATATACGTGAATGTCATTCAGATTTAAGACAGACTCCAAGAGTATCTCAATCTACACGCTGCTCTCTGCTGGAATGATTAAAGTAGCAGAAAATTGGGTGTGATCAGGGAGAACAAAGTAACAGGCATTGAATTTATCGGTACGATTTGATGGATTTTCTTGCATTGCGCTCATGTAGAAGCGAGTGCAGATCACTCATCCCTGTTAACCAGAGTTGGGAACCATCATACTCAGCGTGATCATGTCGTTTCTCATCCAGTGGCCATTAGCATTCATATTCATCTCAGGCAGTTGCGCACAGGGTCCCTGGAAGTATGTGATGTGTAATCTACATCTTTGCTTATGGGCCCTCAGTTCTGAGTTTTGAGCCACTCACCTGAGCCGTAAATGCCAAGTGATTTATAACTCTGGAGCCACAGGAAATTGACATACCTTGATTGGCTGACGACACCACAAGAACACTCACACTTCCTTTATAATAGCCTCTCTTATGAGCTGTGAAGGCTGCAGATGGAGAAATGTTTTTCTGAGCCATCCGGAAATTATAAAATCTATAATTATGTTATTTAAAAACAACAACAAAAAAAACAATGCTTATTAAAATAATGTACCATTAAAAAAACACTATAAAGGGCAAATGAACTGAAGTAAACTGCGCAAAAAGAAATAAATACCTCCTTTTTAAAATGCCAACTCTATTACTAAGATATTTTATAGTAGAAATGTAATAGTTGTTTTTTTCTGTCAGTATAAATTACACTTTCCCCAAAAGCAGCATGTAGTGCAGCCATTTTAGTTGGATTTATAAAAATGAACCCTGATGATCCACAGCTGTTTTGTTTTGTTGTGTGGTTCTTGTTCACGAGTCCCTTGTTCATCCTGAACAGTTAAACAGCCTGCTGCAAGTCCCACAAATTCTTTGGTTTTTTCAGCATTTTGAAACCTTTTCAACAAAGACTGTGTGATTTTGAGATGCATCTTTTCACACTGAGGACAACTGAGGGACTCATACACAATTATCACATAACTGTACATGTATTTATGTATAACATGATTAATTCTGTGATTCCAGAAGTTTATAGAACTTTACATTCTTCAACAGTGCAGTTATTTATTTATTTTTTGTTATTGATTGAATAGTTACTGATTTTAAAGGGCCCCTATTATTGGTTTTTAAAGTTCATATTTTGGCTTTTGGAAGTCCCAAACAACAGGATCCAAAAAATGCTTAAATGTGTATTTATTTTTACCTTATTTGTTCAACGACTCCCAAAAGATTTGTTCAAATCCCTCCAGTGATTGGTAGATTTAATTTAAAACAGTGTTTATGAGCTTTTAACGCACCTAGTGGCAAAAAAGGAATTCGCATTTTCATTTAGACCAACACAAAAAGACATTCAAGTGGGCAGCAATATGTTAATGTTTTATTTTGATGTCAACATAAATCGGCTTGGGACTCCTTAGAGATGCAATAACTTCATACATGGTGCACTTCCAGATTTAAAACTTTACATGAAGTTTTTATTCACTTTTCAGCTGTGTTACATGAAAGGTCATTTTCACAAACCCATAATAGAGGCACTTTAATTTGAGTTATTTTACTACATGAGTTTTTCAATAAAATTACTTTTTAGTCATCCTGTGGCCCTATTAGGAATGTGTGGGTACATCAGAAAATTGTGAATATGCAAATGTTTTGTTATATTCCTGAAATACTAATCGCATGTAAAGTCAAAGATCTCTATCGCAGAGGAACGCAACTTTTAAATAAAGTGGTTTTTAAAAAAGAATCCATAAAAAGTCGTGTCCTTTAAAAATGTGATCAGTAATGCTTTATAAAAGAAACCACTTTTATCCAGGCTGTGCTGTGTTGTGAAGTCACAGCTGACGGGTTTGCACATGCTCTTACCTACTGCTTAAATATTTATTTAACTTAATATGGCACAATTCAGCACAATGTATTAGCACTTGAGAACCACCTTGCTTTAAAAAACACCTTTTCAACAAATAATGGCCCACAAAATCCTTTTGAAGTTTAGAAATATATCCCCAATATTTTTTCTAAAGGGAAAAACAAGTCTTCTCTTACACTCTTTCAGTCTTACAAATACTGATGATCATGCTCTGATTATCTTCCTTTCTGTGTGCTTCATAGGTCTATGTGTGCATTTCTCATGATAGAGATGGATATGTTCACAAGCCAGACAGAGAATGAGAGAATGCGTTTTTATAATGATTAGCTTTCTAAGATCTGGCAGCAGATCAGTTGCGTTATCAGCACTCCACAGTGTTATTGTGCATCTCTGAGGATGGCAGACGCATCAGATGAGGATTTTAGCACACAGACCGAGATAAGACTATGACTGACAGCCTCAACACCCAAGTCACCCTGGCTTAAAAGGAAAACTCTTTGTCAGTCCAGCTTTTACATAAGGACACAGAAAAATAGGCCAGTGTCTGTCTCACAGAGATCGCTTCTTTCCAGAAATCTGAAGATCTGATGATAGGAGTCTCAATACTCACTTTCCGAGTTCCCCACGAGCAGGTAAAGCCAGGTGAACAGGATGACGAAACTCAGAGACACCACCAGCAACTTCAGCTTCCCTCGGCAGGGGCAGAGCATCCTGGGATTGTGGAGGACTGGGCGGGGGAGGGAGGGGATGGAGCGATCAGGTTGGACTTGCCCTAGAGCTGGTCTCCTGCAGCATCCTATCTTCTGGAGGAGAGAGAGAGGGGAAGAGGTCGTTTGTTAGTACTGCACAGGGCCATACGAATGCTACAGCTGTCATTCACAGAGCTCTGCGCTTCCACTGTTAAGTGCAGATTTGTCGGTTCTTTTTATTTGGTATCTCAAGCACAAAATGTCTCCACTACCTGACAGATATCCCTGTCATGGGTGTCATGCATATGTGACAGCTCTAGCTCTAGACTGTAAATAAAAAAAGAAAGAAAATTTTAAGGATTGTGACTCAATTATTTGTACACTAGCTTTTCCTCACACTGAGAAATAAAGCATATGTCAAATAAAAATTATTTATATATTTATATATATTCATGTTAAACCATTTATTTGTTTAAAAATACAAGTGAGATATTACAATTTAAAATAATTGTTTGCTACTTTAATATATGTTAACATAATTTTTTTCTAGTGATAACAAAGCTGAATTTTCAGCATCAATACTCCGGTCTTCAGTATCAAATGATCCTTTTAAAAATCATTCTATTATACTGATTTGCTCGATAATAGTTTTTTTTTATAATTATCAGTGATGAAAACTATTTTTGTTGCTTAGTATATTTTTTGAAACTTTGATATTTTGTAAGGTTTCTTTGATGAATAGAAAGCTTAATGAACAGCAATGATGATTTCCACAAAAATAATAAGCAGCAAAAATTATTTTTATTAGTAAGAAAGACCAGTGCTGTATATTTAAGACACAAAGATGGTATAAATCTATTTATTATGAAAAAAAAGCAAATCATGCTAAACAAATTTCCTGTAACTCAAATTATGTGTTTCTTCTGGTGACAACAATTAATAGCTAATTTAAATATAAAATTAAATGTTACTACTCTTTATCCACAAATTACTAAATAAATTCTATTAAATTAAAACTATTAAATAAAGCAAAAACATATTTTTGAAACCACCAAGCTGTCATAACTTAACATATCCTTAAATAGCAAATATTTGGGTTAGTAATATAATGTCTTGAGCTGCCAATAAAACAATTACAAAAAAACAAAAAAATCGGAAAATCAGTAATCGAAGTGATACAGCACTGCAAATTCACAGCTACAGCATTCATCAAAACTTCTTAACAAAAGCATTTCAACTGGTCTATAAAAGCTGCAGTACAGCAAGACAGATATTACAGATATCGGTATAATAATAAATATTGATTTGGTGTTGTTTTTCTGTCTTTGCGCAGCATTGTGTCTGCATTAAAAGCACCACTGGGCTCAGGTCCAGGGGCGGATCTAGAAAATTATTCATGGGGTGGCAAGGGGGCGGCATTAAAATTATGAGGGGTGGCAACACTGAAGCATGCATCCTTGCATGTTTTTTCTAGATTCAAGGAACGCAATT
>JAUCNO010000318.1:15197761-15208896 GCA_032353835.1 Enteromius viviparus
TAGCAATCAGCTAATCAATCCCCTTGTTACGATTGCCCAATCAAACCAGTTCCAAAGCAATATAAAACCACAAGCTTTCCACTCATTCCCATCTCGCTTTTTGCATGTTTAGCTTCCAGCACGGTTCGTTGTTTATTTTTCTATTCAGTCGTGTTCTTTGTGTTCATTATTCTGTTGATTGGATTACTCATGTACCATTTCTGCCTGGGCCTGGACCTGGACTACCCCTCTGCTTTTCCCCAAGGACTCTGTTGTATGGTATTTTGGACCTTTCGCTGTGTTTTCGACTGTCTATGCTTAGCCTACGTTATTGTGTCTGCTGGTGTACGATCTCTCTCATTCTAACTCTGAACCTTAAATAAATCATCGTTTTGCACTTGAACTCGCATGCCTCACGTCCCATTCGTTACACCGCCATTCTTCCGGCCCACTCCCTGGACAGCACGCCAAACATGCTAAATCAATATTATATGAGGAAGCATGAACACTTTAAATAATTAAACATTAATCCTTTTTTGACATGCTATACAAAAGTACACATATATATTAATGTATATAATATTAACATACTAAATTAAATGTAATAAAAAATATATAAAATTAAATTAAATAAATAATACAATTATTATTTCATTATAAGTACTCTTTTTAAACACATATTCTTAAAAATAAAGGTACAAAAGCTGTCACTGGGCCTGTACCTTTACAGAAGGTACATGTTTGTACCTAAAGGGTCCATTTTGGTACCTTAAAGTTACATATTAGTACTTAGAGTGTATATATGTGAACCTAATACTAAATAAGTGTACTGAAAGATACTTTGAAAAGCCCCAGTGACAGCTTTTGTACCTTTATATCTCCTCTAAAGAAAATAAAGGTGTAAAATAACTTAAGTATTAGAAACGAATTTCTGGTTTACCGGGCTTCCAAAAGTAAATGCAGCTGTCAGATATATTTTTAAAATAGGCATCCTCCAACCTCCTGTTTAATTTGATTAAAAGTAGACTGTGCCTTTCCCCTGAAGGAGGGCACTGAAAGGCATTACAATTTGTATTCACAAACATGCATGGCATTGAAATAATGGGCAAACACACACACACACACTTCTTACTAACAGGAACACATTGAGGAAAGTCGAAAGGTGAGTCTGGACACTAGAGCTTTGTGCAGTAATATATCCTATGTCATTATGTTTTAGATGCTTTCGTTTGATTTCAGTTAATATGAGACATCCTGGAATATAATTAGGTAGGTTATATTGGATATGTCTTATTTCTCCTTGTCTAGAGGATGACTCTGCATATTTCAGCTTGGCACAAATCAATGGCATCACTGACGTCAAACATGGCATATGACATATGTATCTGAATATGCAGAAGTGCAAATTAGAGTTACGACATATAAAGATTCAAAAAATTACGAAAACAGGGGAATATAACAATTAACTATTCAATATCGACTACATCCTTACTGACTAAAAATAAAAATACATAATATCATCAGATAACTTATCCAGTAGTGATTTATAGTGTTTAGTTTCCATTTTTATTTTAGTTTGTTCAGTTTAAGTGAACTGGGATGTTTGCATTTGGACAGATTTTGGTGAAAGTCTGATCAAACTGTGAATTTTAAAATTAATCTACAATTTTAAATACCCCTTTAGCAGAGATTTACACGGTGGTCCACGTGAAAAGCCTTCAATATCACTAAAAACAGACAGCACAAATTTGACAAAACAAATGAAGCAAATGATAATTGCACATAATAATAATGGGCCCCACAATCATGACAGTGATAATGGGTTGGAAATGACATAAGTATTGTGTATTTGACATATTTGTGTTTGTGTGTTTAAGCATGTAATCACTTTATTTATTAGACACAGAAGAAGACAGAGTGATGGACAGACAGAGAGGGACAAAGCTTTGGAAAATGCATGGATAAAAGAAACAAACAAGCAGCTGTGTGTATCTAGGTGTCATGCTAATTGCCAGTTAATTACATGTAATTGTTTGCATACTGCTAGTATATCATCATTCATATGCAAGACACACATATAGTAAAGAGGTAGGTGGTGGAATAAAAACATAGCGCACAAATGTGGATTGAACGACGCAAACAAAATGGAAATCCATTATGAGTGATGAATCTCATTAAGTCAAATCCCACGATGCAAAGCACCTATAACTCCCACACGTGCCTCTGCTAATGCTGCATACTTTACCTATGTGACATAATCATATGTGATGCATTAGCACGCTAACAACACACATTTGTATTTTCCACTAACAGGGAATTTCTTACACTGCATGATAGCTAAACTTAACACATAATAATAATCAGCAAATTAAGAGTCTACTGAGGCAGAAGTTTGTTTCAAGTGTGAATCAGAGCTTAAAATGAAGTGGGGCTGCAAAAACATACCGTGCAAACGTTTTTTCGTTAGCTGGGTTCCTTGGCAAACAACTTTTTTTTTTCATTTAGTAAATCTGACAACAGGAGCAAATATGAGTGGAAAAAGAAACAAACCACTACAATCAGTCCAGCTTTGATATTTATTTGTTTCTGTGAACTTGCACTGTTGAACTACGGCTGTAATTTAATGTGGTGTTTAAAAACGGAGCAAAATCCAATCATCCCGTCTACAGATGCTGTTTCTGTCGGCAGCTCTGAAATAATGATTTGATTGCGTCCTCTTGCCTCAAATGCCCGATCCACCAAAAGCTAAGCCAGGATGAAGCTTAGTGCTGACTACCCAGATGGACAATCCCTAAATGCATATATATGCACATTTTCGGTCAGTGCGCTTATGTATTTGTGTATGGGGGAATGTTTCTGTATGTTCTGCTAGGTTAAAGATTTTATTTTAATTACATAGGTCCAAAACATGCAGTAGAGCTGGGGTCAAGGATCCGTGATTAAGGTTTCCCATCATGCCTTGCACATATAGCCTCTGGCATTCACTGGAAGCGTGCCTTGTTTACTATAGTGGATAATCAAAGTCACCAAATGTTGGTTATTTCCTCCAATCCCTCCATAATATTCTCATGGTGGCAGATGTGCAGATATAGCTGGATATATTAGAATGCCTTAAAGGAAACAAGATTCAGATTCATAGCAGAAAATCCCTGGGATCAACCTGCATTCACTCCTGGCTTACAGTGTACAATAAAGGATTTGTAAGGAATTTGTCTGGTAAAGTTGAATTGATGAGGAATTAAAAGATGCAGTTTTGAAATACATTTTGTTAAATACCTTAAAAAGTTTTTTTTCCTATGATATGCTTGCAATCATACTGCTTTTTGCTTTTTTGAAAGCATAAATAAAGTACTACTAGCACTTTACAATAAGAGTCATTAGTTAACACTGGTTAACATTTTTAGTAAACACGAACTAAGAATATACAATACATCTGCAGCATTTATTGATCTTAGTTAATGTTAATTTCAACATTTAGTAATGAAAATTACAAGTTGTATTTGTTAACATTAGTTAACGCACTGTGAGCTAACATGAATAAACAAATAAACTGTATTTTCATTAACATTAACAAATAATAAATGTGTAATAAAGGCCTTATTGTGACTTTACACCTTATTGTAAGTCCACTATAGCTTTACAGTACTAATAAACAATATGCTAGTAATATTCATGCTAATAAGCAGTGAGAATCCTAGGACTAATGGACCTAAACTAAAGTGTTACCCATTTTATTTTCTAAGTTTGTTTTGTAGGATTTGAAGTACTCTCTTCAAATCATATTGCTCTTGTTAGACCTGCTGACATACTAACAACCCATGTATTTTATTTTTTTCAGCCTATAAAATAAACAGAACCATGCTGGATAGTCCAAAAAATAATAATCAACTTTTTTTCAGACTGCCTAAAAACAGCTCAAGTCCCTCATCTGTGTGATCTCTATTCCCATTTTTATTATTCGCCAGGAACAATTCGACACTTATGAAACAAACAGCACATTCCTACCTCAACAAGCCAACCGATTTATCATTCACGTCCATAACACAAACAGCACTGGATAAGTAAATGCAAGTTTAATACTTAGGGTTTGCTCCAAGATTGAGTTCTTTACTGAGATCATGTTCATTACTGAGTCTGAGTCATTTTTAACAAACTGCAATAAACAGTTAAAAAGGTCTTCCCATTTCCAACCGCTCCATGTTGATCATTGGCAGGCAGTGCACATAAACCACCTCTGACCATAGTAATGGTCACTTTTTATTTCTACACTGGGTTCTGGTGAGTGCTGGCAAACAGAGATACGTTTGTCCCCATAAACTGATGAGCTCTTCACCCCTCAATACCTTTTAAAAATGTTTCCATCCGGCCCTCTATGAACCTGAGCCAATTGCTAATGGATCTGAGACTTCTCCTTAATAAACCTCTCATGACCAATGACCTGACAAAGCTACAAATTAGGTGATTCAGCTTAGATGTAAAACAACTCTTAGAGCATTTAAAAGCCTTCCCCGCCGGAGCTTCCGACTGTTCATTTAATTGTGGACCAAAAAAAGACCTCTTATTAAGGCCTCATCCTGCCAACAGACCACCACCACCACAACAACAACGACAACAAAACTTCTAAAAGAAACTTAATTTGCTCTCTGAACTTTCCCCACCATTCATCAATACAGAGACAGGGGATTAAATTGAGTTTGTCCGGGACCAGGGTGGTCAGACATGGGTCTTTTACTGGAGTGTTAAACACAAGCTCCGGGGCCGCTCTCTCTCTGACTGTCAGGTGAAGGTCTCAGCTTAAACTGCAGCTGGGTTACTGATGAAGACTGGCACAGTAATAGCTGTCGCCGGGCAGATGCGGGATGTGTGTTTGTCTTTGCACAAGTTGAGATGGAAAGTATGCCGCAACAGAAATGTGTGAAGATTCAAACTAGGGCCAGTTTACACCTGAAATTAACATCTGTCTCAAGTGATCCAGCCATCTAAATTAGGATTGACACAAATTTCACAATTCAATAACGAATCACAAAACTGTTGTTCAATTCAGTTCCAAACTCGACTGGTTTCAATTCATTATCGATATACGTGGAAATATGTCAGGTACAGCACATGTCAATCTTTTTCAAATCTCCATCAGCTAAGGCTGTATAATAGACAGAAATCGAAAGCATAGACTTTAACCAAATCATATTGCAGATATCATCTTTATCCTATTCGTGATATTTCTGCTCTATTCGCGTTTAATATATCAACACATATCAGACCACATCATTGAAATTGAATAATAAACAATTGTTCCTTTACTTATTGACTGCTGCTCAATTATTTTGTTCATGTATCCACAGACCAGATACTTGTGCTAATAGATCAAGCAAGTTCTAATGGAGACAAACAATTTAAGAAAACATTTCACCTTGTATAAAAGCACTTCTCCTCAGCCGTTTGTTGCAACGATAATTTAGATGGCTCCAGAGCTCCTGGTGCGACTGTGAGTGAGCAGGAGGTAAATACAGCCTGCAGCCCTCAAAACAGTAGAGGGGAAGAGGTCCCTCGGTAGCATTCACGCAAGAACAGCTTGACCCAGCACAAGTCTGTTTATAGAGCTTTGAGTTACAGCCATGCAAGGACTCGACAAAGTTTTGGCACAAACGCATCTGTCACTTGGTAGAAGACGGACGAATTAACCAGACACTAACATGGCAAGTTTACATGACAGACCATTATCCTTAATATATGAGGAAACTCATTAAGGTAGAAGAAAATCTGGTCAATGTCCTTTTAAGCAGTGTTTTTGAGCTTTTACCACTCCAAGAATGACACTTAGTGACAAAGAATGAATTTGCACTTTTATTCAGACAAACATGAGACGGCCAAAAAGAATTAAAATTTTACAAGATGTTTCATTCACTTAGAGCTATGTTACACACTACATGAAAGGTCATTTCCAAAAACCCATATAGGGGTACTTTAAAATCATTCTAATATGCTGATTTTCTGCTCAAAAAAGACATCGGAAAAAATGTCTTATTCTCTGAAAGATCTATAGTTCATCCTAAAAGCAAAAATAAATGAAAAGAGGTATTTTTACATGGTATTTTTGTGGACCCTTGAAAAACAGGTCCAATGAATCGAAGCAATCAGAGAGACCCTTAAAATCCAGCCATTTTCGCCAAAGCTTTCCTAACGACTGGAGAATTTCAAAATAGATCCAACTCAATGCCCTGAGAGCAGGCACCAATCAAAATCAGCCTTACCCCTGAATGGGATCCAATAAAAGAGCCCCGGAGAAGGAACAATGACAAATCCAACTCTACCTAGATTAATATCAGATACCCAATCACCCAGAATGCCACTACGAGAGAGCGGCATCAGGTGGAACGCTTTAACCAGGGTCAGCCTCAGAACAAGACGCAAGCAGAGAGAAAACATCAGGACTGTCACATATCAAAACAGTCAACACAAAAGCCCATTTCAGGCAATTCTGCCAAATGAGAGCACATCAGACCTGAGAGAGAAAAGAAGATTTAGCCTGACAGATGTGAATGTGTTGAACTGTGTGGATGGTGATTAGGACAAAAGGAAGATGGATTGCAGACAGGAAGAGGAAATCAAAACTCAGGCAATCTTCTTTCTAATGTGCAAATTGCTCACTTTACAAAACAGACTTTTTAATATCAAACAAGCTGAAAAAGAATCTACCTTGCACACAGTTTTTAGTCTGGTCAAAAAACAATCAGAAACTAATCTACAGCACCAACCTGATCTCAGAATTGAATATAGATATACACTACAGTGTCATGACATTTCTCTTAATTTATTTGTATTGCATTTTTTTTGCAACTTTTTTGCAGTATTTTACAACTTTGTTTCCAGTAAAGGCCTGTTATGAGATCATTCACAAAACATTAGGACACAGAAAGACTTTATTATTGTATATTATATATTCTAGTATGACACTTAAAACGGCTTCATTTTAAATGGAATTGAAAAATAATAATTCTAGGTTCTGGAAGTAAAAATCCCATTAATTTTCTCCATAGGGCAATTGGTTTTTAATGATTACTTATAAGCCATTTGGAGATAAATAAGGAAAAAAATGGGAGAGATCTCTTCCAGTCTGAGAATCGAAACCAGCAAACATCCCCTAAAAGAGCCATTCACTCCAATAAAATCAATAGTTTTACATTTTTCCATCATTTTTATTCCGATTATGTAATTCACAATGCTTCATAGGATTGTAGTTCTTTAACTGCACTTTGTCCTTTTATCCAATTCTCAGATACCTTTCTGCTTCAAATCAAAGTCATATAATGTTGTGATTCACCTCATGGCTTGTTGCTTTGGTTCATGACCTATACCTCTAAAACAAAGACGTTTTAAAAATCCATATGGGGAAAAATACTTTCAAAACTACTTCCAAGGCTGCTGATAAAATAGAGAAAAAATAGTAAATACTTCAAATACCAAGGTTGCTGTTTATATCAAACAGCGATATAAACAACAGTCATAAAACTAGTGCTGCTGAGTGGGATAAACAATCATACAGCATCAATATACAAAACTATTTGGCCATAGAACGCTATGATTGGCCATGCAGAATAAAGAAACAACATAAAAGATCAAAAATATTGCTGGATTATAGAGGAGGCAGATGGGCTTAAAGGAACAGTTCACTCAAAAATGAAAATTCTGTCGTTATTTACTTTCTACTCTCGAGTAGTTTGTGGCACTGAACGAATTGAACTGTGACTGGTTGTTTGCCATGTCGGTCAAACGGCCTTATGGGCGGGCCTTGGCCAAAGAAAGCTGCTATGAATTCTAGACTTTTAGCTGTCAGTCTGAAGGTCTGGCTACGCGAGACTAAATCTATACAGGCTTGAATGATAATATAGAAGGCATTTGTGTTTAACCGTAACCTCTGTGCCAACATCCATTCAACCAGTCTTAGATCAAAGAACAATCATGTCACTGAGCTTCTTTGGAGAAGATGATGTGACCTTTAGCTTCTACACTACAAGCTTTAGTCATTATGGCACCATTCTATGAGATGAAAGGAATAATAAGAAAGAGTAAAAAATAGGCCCTTGGTTCTTTCAATAGCGCTATTAAATGGGAGTAATCTGAGTATTTCCCCTGAAGCAGGCCATGATGTTCTACAATGTCTGTTTCAAGTCCCTAAGCAAACAGACTTCTCTCTTCAGCTCCACAGCTCAACATCAGTTCTAACGAGGCCTGATCTGATGTGAGTTTCCCAGGCCGACTTCATTACCACCCAACTAAAGCATTTAACTACACGCTGTGTTGATAATGGAACCCTCCAGAAGCAGGGAAGCATCTACTACTCAAATCAATACGTGGCATCATTGACTTCCTAACACTTGGGATTGAATGAATGAGTCTTATCAAAATCTGAGAGTTTATGCCAGTACTGCAAATGAAGAAGTGACGTTCTCTAGGGATCGACTCTGGAATTTCTCTGGAGATGCAGAGCAATAGAGAAAATTAAGACAGATGTTATGCATCTTCCTAGTTAGTTTCCCTTTGCCCTCTTTTAAATGTCCTCCAGATTCTGGCATCTGGAAAAACAGGTGGTCATGCCGCCTTCGAGTCCTCCGGGGAAATTCTTACTTAAGAGTTCAGAAGGTGTGATTATGATGTGATATGCATTCCCAATTTCATATGCATATGCATTTTTGGTGTGTAATCAACCTAAATTCATATATTAGAGATTGATGATCGTAGTTTTGTTGAAGCAGCCCATTTTCTTATAAACTGGGTAAGTCAGCAGTGTTTTCTCGGAAGCTTCATCACTATTCTTCATCAACAGTTCATAAATTGCATACAAAATAAATTCCACAGGCAACACAGACAATGACAACTTAATTATGATCAATAAAAATTTTCTTCTGCTATTTTTCTTTCATTTCCGCTGAGAAAGTCTGCAAATCTCCCACTGGTAATTAGACAGTGTGCTGCTGTTTGTGTGTAGTGAGCTTGTAAGTAAGATAATTCACACTTCCTCTAGTCTCAAGCAACTAAACATTTTCCAGATTTGTCCAAATTACAGTAACTTACCATTTCCATGTAATGGCACAGCCTTATAGAAACGCCAACAACAAAT
Source organism: Enteromius viviparus (assembly GCA_032353835.1). NCBI lineage: Eukaryota > Metazoa > Chordata > Actinopteri > Cypriniformes > Cyprinidae > Enteromius > Enteromius viviparus. Next base: position 15,206,859 of record JAUCNO010000318.1, read on the forward strand.
TTCCATATGTATAAGCTAACCCAAATCATGAACAAAAAAAGTTTCACATTAAATGGTTTCCCACAGAAAACACTAAACCTTTTAAATTTACTAAAAAATCTTTAAGGTACACTCTAAAAGATGGACAGAGCCAGCCATTTGGGTTGTTTTGACCCAGCAGTAATTTTTTCTGACAATTATCAGCTAAATGAATTCATTGAAATGTTTCTAAAATAAATGGATAACACTTACGTAAAAAAAAAAAAAAAAAAATGGTACAATTTTTTTCAGTGCAGAAACTTGCATTTTGTTCACTTTTCTTAGACATTTTCTTATAATATGCATTTATTTTTACCTCATGTATTCAACGATTCCCAAGCGGCTCGTTCAATGATTATTTTTTCCAAACCCGTCCGGTAATTAATGAATTTCTTTTAAAGCAGTGTTTGTGAGCTTTTAACACCCCACAAGTGCCACTTAGTGGCAAAGAATGAATTAGAATTTTCATTCAGAACCAAGGCGAAAAGGCCAACAAGTGGGCGGGCAATATGCCAAACGGTTTGAAACTCGTTTTTAAAAAACTGTAATGATTCAGAGTCGACTTTTGAGAAACTTTATACATTTACTTTAACATGTTAAATTGGTTAATGCAATAAACAAAATTTGGTAACAAACATTTTGTCAGTCAATTTGTTTGAATTTGATACCTCTTCTAGAATATGTTCCTCCCAGCAACAACAAGCAGAAGCTGCCAGCCAATCACACTAGAACTAACTATTTTATCCATTAGCTATTTTTGTGCACAATATGCATTCGACAGACTGTGAACCACCCATACAAGATTACATTTACTCTAGGGATGGAAGTGCTGTCCGTTTACAGCGGGGCTAATTAGGGATCACAGTCTTGCAGCTGTGAGGACATTGATGAGCTTCTAGCAGGTCAGATTCAACACAATAATCTAAAGCGAAATCATGTGTTTTTCAAAATGACCTTTACGTGCGATCTCACCGCTCCTTCTCTTCCTCTGCTGGTCTCTATTCACTGACTGAAGATGAAACACTTGACGTGCCATGGGCAGTCCCCACGGTCCCAGAGTAGCAGCCTGAAGTGAGAAGGGAATTCCCTGGACTGTGCTCAGAATTGCTGACAGATGGAGATCCGCACTGACAGTGCAGGTGTGAGATGGGCCAGACAATTGGCTGGTGCACTCCGAGGGCTCTCCGCAGTGTCACAGAAGTTTTTACCCAAGTGACTCTCTCTTAAAATATCTTTGCTGAGGAATACAGTTCAGCCAGAGAGGAATTATTTGTCTCTGTCTTTTCTATTGTTAGTCGTGTACTAAACTGAAAACCAAACCCCTATTCAACATTCCGTGGACACAGCCGGTGGGGAAGTACATGGGAACTTTAGTTAAGCATTACCTCAGGGTGTTTCACACTTCTTCAGTATTTACAGTCCATTCCAGAGCTATTTTACAGCTTCTGTAATACACTCGCATTGATTCATGGACACCCTCCCAAAAGAGGCGTATTAGCCAATTACAGTGGTCCGTAGCTCATCGATCTCCTCTCTCCAATGACAGTGGGTCAGAGAAGGAGAGCTGCCTTTATAATTCACATCACTGAGATGGGTGACACATGCAGGATTAGTACTGACCCTATCTGAGGTCATGGCTTGTATAGCTCGAGCAGAGGATAAAAGCAGTCTGGTATAAAATGAAACAGCAAATGAATGCAAAGCGATGGCCATTAAGAGTGAATGCTTGTTGTATAAGGCTGTGGGATAGGAGCAAATGGCAGGGCTATCTATCTATCCTTACAGTCATCCATCCTTTAATCCATTCAAGCATTTTATATCCATATTCTCAAGCTCATTTTATAACCATATACCAACCCAGTCTCATATAAAAGCGTACCCTGACTACATTTGTCCAAAACGTAGAAGGGTTACAATAACGGCCCTTGTCTACGTTTTTTGTCACGGTTTAGCCTCCCAACTGAATTAATTTGATATAAAATGTATACTTCATTGTAGCACCTAGCCCCACCTTTACCCT
>JAUCNO010000318.1:15208996-15220255 GCA_032353835.1 Enteromius viviparus
GGCGACAGCGGCAAGGAACCAAAACCCCATCCATGAGAGAATGGGGAAAAAAACCTTGTGAGAACCAGGCTTAGTTGTGTCCAGTTCTCCTCTGGCCGGACGCCCAGCACCTAATTTCCAGTTCAATTTTATACAAAGGTCATGGGTTTGAGTCCCAGGTCCGGCAGGGATTTTGGGTGGGGTTAGTGAATAACCAGCACTCTCTCCACCTTTAATACCAGTGCTCCATGTGTGTGTTCAACGGTGTGTGTGTGTGGTTGTTCACTTTTTGGCTGGAAGGTTTTAGTCACACTTATTCTGGTATTTTTCAAATTATGCATTGTGAAGTCCAAAATTTGTCAGTTGAATTCCTCCCTGAGAAAAGTACATTTTGCATGTTTTCTTAAATCCTCCTAATTCTAGGCCTCTTATTTCTAAATTTGTTTGTTTATTTGAAAGTTGTGTCACAACCCCTGATGAGAGATTTAAAGTGTCCAGGGAGGATGAACTGGTAGCTGAGCTCTCCAACGAAACGTGAGATAAGTGTTTGACGGCTGTATCATCCTGTTCAGTCAACATCAAACATCAGTTGATACAATTCAAAGACATTCATCACTTAAATTATGCTAAAATCAAACTCCATTCAATTTTCTCTTCTGTTTCACCATTGTGTGACAAGTGCAAAGTCACAGGTGCAACTGCTCATGCTTTTTGCCCTTTACTGTCCTTCATTGTCAGAATTTTGGGCAAGCATATTTGATTAGTACTTTTAAATAAGCGTCTTGTCCTGGCAAGAGAACTTATTATCTTTGGCGTTTCACAACACATCTCTAGTCTTCCAAAAACTATTAAAGTTCTGTATGATCATGGCCAAGAGGCTTCTTTTAAAGCACTGGAAGTCATTCTCTGAATTTGGTTTATGTACCTGATCGCTGTCATTCAAATTGAAAGACTCAAATTTCTCATTTGAAATGTTTTCCACTGTCTTATAACTTTTAACTTTAATGTGTTATTTATATTTCATTTGACCCCTTATGCAACTAAATGAAGTAAATAGCTCTAACCTTTTATACCATTACAGTTTACTAGTAATGTAAAAGAAAGTTGCTCCTGTTATAACTGCAGTGGTCTGTATGTTTATGAAATTGTCTCCTATTCACTAGTGCTGTGTCCCAATTTTCCTAGTTATACTACACCCTTAAAGTACTTAATAAAAAGTAGAATTCAATCAAATGGCTTTCCCAACTCATTTTTGCATCTGTCCTGTGTTTGGCATATTATTTAAGAATTATTTAAGAATTATTAAGAATTGAGCAACCACATGCATGCAGCTTAGAGGGAACATTGTCGTCTTCGCTGTATGAATTAAATACACAGACATTCTTATTAAAGCTGAAAAGGTTATTCTGACAAGAATAGTGAACTGTTTGATTCACGTTAATGGCTGCTGTCACTTTAAGACCTAATGCACAGGTGCAATATATTGACATATATCCATAGACATGGAATAAGAATTTTATCCCACGGCTTATTAATTAATTCCCTCAGAAGACAACATGACTGATTGCATTAAGGTTGTCAAAAAGGAAGATTACCATCAAGCAAACAGTGGAGAATAAATAAAGCTCTATCTATAAACCGAAAGGTTCATTTGCAGTGTTTTACACATCCATATCTTCAAACATTTGCTAAACATGTTTTATAATAAAATATGCCATAAATCAGCACCAAAACGCTATGCTGTGACCAGTTTATATGGCCAGCAAAATAAATTTACACTGCTAATGTTTGTGTCGGAAACCTTGTATATATATATATATATATATATATATATATATATATATATATTTATAGTTTATAAAATTAAAAAGGAGTGCATATTATGGCAATAATATACTTTAATATATTTATAATATAATATACAGTATATAGTTTAAGTTTTTAGACACTTAATTATTTAGTATTAACTAATGAAAAATCAGTTTTAAATTTATGTTAAATGCAATTAAACTTAAGAGTATTATTTTTGAACCATTGAAACGTGGCTTAAGTACATCTTTATGTAATTTCATAATTATATATTTTTTCTTATGTAGTTAAATTGTACTTGTGAACATACTGTCATGCATTTATGGTACACATAATTTGTACTGAAACTTGTATGTCGTGTATTTAAATATATTTCTCATGATATTTCTAATGAGTTCAGTTGCACACAGGACATTTAAATTATATGCTATAAATTATATCACTACAGTAAAAATAAAAGTGTACAGTCTTTAAGTACACTTTAGCCTTGTTCAGACTGTCAGTCCAAATCAGATTTTTGTGAATCATATTTCAGTGTGAATGTCAAAAAAACTACATGAAAACCAATTCAAATTGCATTTATGGAAATGTGTTTAAGTCTGAGTGCTCAGATCAAATTTTGCGCCACGGGACACACAAATCCAGTCATACACAGGGCAGACAGTAAAACATTTGAATCAGATTCCAGTCTGGGCTTCAAGACTTCAGGTGGCCTTTGTTTAATTGATATCATAAAACATGGCATTCAATACAATTAAGCACACTCATTTCTCTTATTAATGTATATTATGTATTTCTCTCCCTGTGTGATCATAAGGAGGAACTTCGGTTTGGACCTTGATGATGTCTCCACTTGCCAAAGGACTCTTTCATCGTGCAATTGACATGAGCGGTTCATATGTGTACAATGCTTCCCTGGAGTCAGCAGAAAAAGACAACTTAGAATTCCTGACGAGAACTGGCTGCAAGAATGCCATCTGCCTGAGAGAACTACACATCGCTCAAGTCCTTCAGGTGAGAAATTTATGGCCGAGCTTGTAACCTTCCACAGCAAGGCAGCAGCAGAGTCACGGCTGACTAACAACAGCCTCAACCTATCGGCCCCTTCGTCCGTAAACTCTCTTTGATAAATCATCAAACCTCGACCGGCTGCCAGATCTCGCCGAACGCTCAATGAATTCTCAATGAAAATCTGCCGATGAGGTTTAATTTCTCTAAATGGTGGTAATAAATCAGAAATGGGTCTGTGGTTGAATTAATGTCAGTGATTTGTATCTGACTCAGGCGATCCCGTGGCAGCAGTACCCAGCATGGGCAGCCGATGAGTTAACCAATCTTCCAGTCAAAGGTGTTTTTCTTGGCCCTGTTGCAGTAGTTGACAACCATGTTCTCAAAGCTCCTCCGTTCGAGACCTGGGAGAAAGGAGTAGCCGGAACCTATAATGACGTCCCGTTTGTGGTTGGAACAACTGAACAGGAGACTGATTTTGGGTAACCTGCCATTGGTTGTAAATTGAAAAAAAATGGTATTACTTTATAATAACTACACACTATGAACGATTAGTTAAGCATTTATTTCATCCTTTATAAACCATTGTTCCAACATTATTATGCATTAGTAAACAGTTTACAAGTCTATCTATAAATGTCTTGTTCTTGAGCATTTATATAATGTTTAATAATTGTATTTTCATTCTTTATGAATGATCAGTTTATTATTTTTTTTAATTACTACATTATTTACAAACCAGTTATATAGGAGTAGTCAGTATTTAATAAGATCATTTAGAAAGTCTAAGTAAATTATTAATAAATTATTTAAATTTACATTAATAAATATTATTATTTAGACACATGATAATAGTTGTTCAGTGTGTTATTAAATGCTTTATTAACTTTCCTGCTGTAATTCATGATTAAGTCAGGTAGTTAAGCATTAAACATTTAGTAGTTGCCAGACGTCTGTTTTTGTGACCTCATCTAAAATGTGGACTGTTTCTATCTTGTAAAGCATTAATAAAGCAGATGTAAAGACTCATTTATATTCTAACAGAAAAGTTAAACAAACACAATACAGAGGGATACAGAACTCAAAATCTTTTTTCAGGATGTAAAAAATGTAATCGTACAACTGTACACTTTATAAATGAAAAACATCTTGAAATGAATAGTTCTGTATCTCTCTGTGTTGTGTTTTATTTTATCTGTTAGGAAGATAACTGTGCCTTTAAGTCTCCTTTGTACATGTAGATATGCTTATAAATCAAGACTTTTATATCTGTATTAATAAACTGCTTACTAATGACTATTAATGTTGGAACGATGGTTTATGAAGAATGAGTATTTACTAATGCTTAACTAATGATTCATAGTGTGTAGTTATTATAAAGTGTTACCAGAAAAATGTTGGGATTATGTGCAGATTAAGAATTCAATTGAGGATGTCTTTAAAGTTCACGAACTTGAATTGAATTAACAAGAATTAACAAAGTGACAGTATCATTTGGATTTAAATTCAGTGAAAGAAATTTAAAAATATATACTTTTACTAAATATATATAATTAATGGATTATTTGTAAAAACATATGCAATTATAATTTATATTTTTTAAATGCCAGATATATAAATGTGCATTTAATAACTGAAATAATTATAGAAACTTAACATATTTATTTAATTATAATTGTTTTGTTTAATATGTAGAACGTTGATAATATGTAAAATGTTGTATATACAATACACTATATATATATATATATATGGGTGGGTGTGTTTATATATATAATGTATGTGTATGTGTGTGTTTATAATTATAATAATACTATATGCTTACTATAATGTATACACTATACTCTCTCTCTCTCTCTCTCTCTCTATATATATATATATATAATGCATTATTTATTACTTTGAATTAATATATAGAACCTATAATGTTCTTATTATTCAGTTAACTCTCTTCTTGTCATTTCTATTCAATTTCTTTTTAGGAAACCAATTCATTGCTTTGTGATTTTTTCCAAACCTGGTAAATTACATTAACAGAGCATGCATGCGTTTTTACTTTAGTCCTCCATATGAAAACATCTCAGCATGGACTTGGGGAGACTACCGGTGGATTGTAGCAAGTAAGTCCAATTTTAACAGACATTCAAAAAATGTATGAATAAGTATCTGTGTAAGTGGACATGTTTTTCCTCACCACGTCTCTGTTGATCATTCATTCAGATAAACTGACCCCTTTCGGAGAGGTCCTGACCAAACAGGCGCTGAGTCTGTACAATAGCTCAGCCCCGTGCCCGACCTCTGACCGCTGCCCAGAGAGGCTCTTCACCACTATGGTCTCTGACATGAGGGCCACCTGCCCCAGGAACGACCTGGCTAAGAGAGCTGCAGGTTCAGATGAATTTTTCATTGCACAATTCACAATTAAAAGCAATTGAGCTTTATCAGCACTCTGAATATTTTATCATTTGTGAGCTCCAATAAATATTTCATGGTAAGTGGCTGTGTAATAAGCAGATAATGAACAGTGAGCTGGTCATTATCTCAAAATAAATCCATTCAGGACGATACAAAACCACTTTGCTTAAGACCGTACATTATGTTTAAATTTGTGGTCCATAGTCAGTTGTTTGAATCTAAATCTTGGCATTGATGTCTCGTGTATTTCAGAAGCCTTAAAGAACCCAGTGTACCGTTATCTGGTAACTTACACTCCATCAAAACAGGCAAACGCCTCCAGCTGGCTCCCCTTCCCGAGTCGCTTTGCCTTTCATCTTCTAGACAGCCTGGCCTTCTTCAGGGGTCTTGAAATGGTGCTGGGGACCCTTTCACCGGCTGATATCAACTTCCAGGAAATGATCACCAAGTATTTTGTACATTTTGCCAAAGAAGGTAATGTGAGATTCCATAACACTTGAAATCTATAGCAAATGCTTGACTCTATTTCCTGAGGTTTAATGTTAAAAATATTCGCTACCATTGGAAGGTTTGGGGTCAGTGAGATTTTTTTTTTCCAGCAAGCATGCATTATATTAATAAAAAGTATAATATTACAAATTGACATTTAAAAATATTTATATATGAAGCAGCATGCTGTTTTTAACATTAATAATGCATTTTTATGGGCAGCATATTGGAATGTTTTCTGAAGGATGGTGTGACACTGAAAACTGAAGTAATGATGCTGAAAATTCAGCTTTGAATCACAGGGATAAGTTACAATTTAAAGTATATTACATATATATGATACAGTTGATACAGTTAATTTTTTAATCTATTGACCCCAAACTGAAGTGGTAGTGCTACATTGCTTTCATCTCTGAAAATCACAAGAGTGCATTATCAGGGTTTTTAAATTTTTTATTGATATTAACAAGTTTTAATAAAACTCTTCTGTAAAGCTACACTTTGTGAAAATCCAGTGCGCTTATCATAAAAGTTAAATTGAGAAAAAAAAAAGTGAGTTTTAGATTTTGTCTGATATCCGAAGCTAGTCAACATTTAGTTTACTTTATGAAGTTAAAGGGATAGTTCACCCCAAAACGAAAATTACCGAACAGTTTTCTCACCTTCAAACCATCCTATCCATCTTTCAGACAAATCCAGTCGGAGTCATATTAAAAAATGTCCTGTTCAAACAGTTGAAACAGCATCACAGTGTGAGCTTACTAAAGCAGATGATAAGTCTCGGTTACATGATGCTAAACAGTGCTGTGTGATCTGGTGTGAAACACATGAATTCAGTGGATCTGTGATTTAAACTAATTCAAAATCAGATGAAACAGCACTGACACACAGAAGGAACACTGCTCAGCTGTGCAATTGTAACGGAGGCCAGCAAGTGTGTGCTGTGCAGGTAAACCTCACTCCCCTGACCTCAAAAAGAGGTCATGGTCATGGCCTTTAGCCTCCTGGTTAGAGCACCTGCCTCCCATGTCGGAGACCTGGGTTCGAGGCCCGCTCGGAGTGAGGACATGTTGTGGCAGTTACATTGGTGCCGTGACCCGGGTGGGAGTGAGGTTTAGGGGGGATGAATGTAATGGAGTCCAGCAAGTGTGTGCTGTGCTGGTAAACCTCACTCCTCTGACCTCAAAAAGAGGTCATGGCCTTTAGCCTCCTGGTTAGAGCGCCTGCCTCCCATGTCGGAGACCTGGGTTCATTGGTGCCGTGACCCGGATGGGAGTGAGGTTTAGGGGCGTGAGTGTAATGGAGGCCAGCAAGTGTGTGCTGTGCTGGTAAACCTCACTCCCCTGATCACAAAAAGATGTGCTCTAGCTCTCGTTCTGTGGCGGAAGCAGACCCTGGGGGGTTACACAATCCTAAGCTGCTTCAAACTGCATGTGATCAAATCTTGCCTTTAACCTCACAGGGAGGATGCCAGAGGAGTGGGCGGAGTTCCCCTCACGCGTCGCCCTGCTGGACAAGACCATCTCTTTCGTTAAAAGCTACTCTCATGAGAGGTGTGACCTGTGGGAGAAGAACGGCTTCTACTCGTACGCCTGGATCAACTGACACACCTTCATCATCATCATTATCATCACTGATCGTAACGATCCATCAACTCTATTTTCATCCAAATGCGTGACGCCAGCAAAGCTTTAGTGTGTGATTGTTCAGTACTGACACATTTTATAAGACTTCACAGAGTATTTTGCGTACATTTTTGCACCTACAGGAAAATAGGTGTGTTTCCATAGGAAGGGAGAGTCAGGAGTTCTCTTCAGTGTCTTCATTCTTTTGTCTAGATAGCAATGAGATTAAATCTAATGGGGAAAGTATATAAAGTTAGACAACACAATATCTTTTTTTTTAAAGACTTGGGGCTTGTTCCATAAAACAAGTTTACCAAATAAGCCAGGCTTTTAGCAGATAGCCTGACTAATTTCAAACCAAATTAACTGGCAATAAGTCAGACTAACTGAAATAAACCTGGCTTATTTGGTAAACTTGTTTTATGGAACAGGTCCCAAATCAATCTATCTATCTATCATTTTGTCTGTCAGTCTTCGATCATTCTTTAGTTCTGTCATATCAGCTGAGCTGTGAACTTTTACAAGCTGAGAAGGGAATTGAATTTCCTCAGTGAGTCTGAATGTGCCTTTGAATGAGTGAAGCCATAAATCCCCAATATTCAGCTTTTTTCTTGTTTGTTTGTTACACTAATCGGCTCCATTCATATATTTACCGAATATAGCCAGTCTTCTGTTTCTAAACCTGTTATTCTTTGACTGTCTGACTAAGCAAATCCAAAGCTTTGACATGGATGAAAAGCCAGGGACACAATGAGGGCCTACAAAGGGATAAAGCAGCTCTCTGATTACCGTTTTTTAATTTAACTGCTGTGCAAATAAGGCTCAAGGAGGACTTATGCTTACGTTGACCTTTTGTTTGTATGTAGATGCCGTAGATCCTCGCTATCGATGCAATAACAGAAGGTGACATTTATGTGTGTCTTTGTACCTGTGATCAAAGGGTCTTTTACCACTCCCAGACAGACTTTAGAATCAAGGCCTTCGGAATCAGGAACACGGTAACAACTGGAGAACTACCAAACAAAATCTGATTCAGGAACATTTGTGTTTTATAAGACAGCCCCATTTCCCTGGTAGGGCTGAATGAATGGAGAGGTCAGAGGCCGGTCTGCCCCTGTGCAACAGGATGAAAGACATCCGTTGAATAAGAGCACATGAAAGCCCTGACCTACATACAGACTTTGTTTTAACCCTGTAAAGCCTGACATATTAAATAATAGTCATTTTTGTTTTTAATTCGAAATGTTTAATTAATCTTTTGACAAAAAGAAAAGTTCAAAAGTTTTAGAACAGTAAGATATTGATTGAAAAGAATGATTTCTGAAAGGATCATGTGACACTGAAGACTGAAGTAATGATGTTTGTATCACAGGAATAAATTACATTTGAAAATATATTCACACAGAAAACACTTATTTAAAATTGAAATAATGTTTCACAATATTACATTTTTTTCTGGATTTTTAATATAATAAATTGCGCATTGATGAGCAGAAGAAACAAGAAGAAACATCATCAAAATGTTAGACAAAATTCTGATAGCTGATGTAAATTACATGACATAAAATGACTTATATGTATATATCTTATATATATATATATATTATAAAACATTCTAGTTTTTATTTTGGGTCAAAATAAACATTGCAAGACAATAATAATAAATGTTCTTCAAAAGTCTGATGGATCATATTTGATATTTTAAACATGTTATTTCTAAAGATGGTGTATGTAAAATAAGTTGTGTCAGTCCAGTAAGGTTTCTTCTTGAAATATTACAACCAGCATAGAAGTCCTTCTTACATTGCTTCAATAAGACAAAATGTCTCTGTACAAATTTCACAGTAAAAAACATCAATCAGAGCCTGAAGGTACACATGCTTTTACTTTTATATACTATTAATCAGACAACAGCTGGCAAATACGATACTGTTTGCTTTACAGGGTTAACATCAGTCAGGCCAATAGTCTACCGATTTCATTTTTTATTAGGGTTGAAGGGTCAATATTTACTTTGTATGCATTAATTATTCCATAACCACTCTTGTTTGTTTTGCACTTTATCTGTAATCCTTTTGTCGTGAAATGATTGTTGCGTTTATTAAATCAAAGTCTTAAACAGCTGTTGTGGGGATTTCAATCTTTATTCACACAAATCTCAATAGATTCTTCTCAACAGGCTACAATAAATAGCTTTTATTCCAGACGGTAGTTGGATTGTTGTTCTTTATTTTCAAATTTAGCATTGGGATACAAACGGACAGGCAGACAAATACCATTCACCAGCTCCCGGTCTGGCATAAACCCAAAAGAAAAAGAAAAGAAAGGCTGTAACGCATGTACTAGGAAACAGTATTGCACATGCAGATTACCAGAAAACAGACGACAGTGGGTGAACTTTAAATAAAATATCTATTTTGTCAGTTGTCATTTCATCATCTAAACTGAGGGCGCCTGATTAAATCACATCGCTGTAAACCTCCTCAGCCCGCTTGGTTTCTTGAACACTTTCTTCGTGAACACAAGTGAATGCTGGAAATCGAATACAGCACCAGTGTCTTATGCTGGCATGCAAAACAAACAGGGCTGAGTTTAAAATCATCGGTCCTGGCAACTCAAACTCCGGGGGTCACTCACACATCCGCATCCACAAAAAGCCTCAAGAACTCGTCCTTGACATGCCAGGACATATTGCACAATATTACGGTTATTTTATCACTTAGTCACTCAAACTTTGCCATAATGTAAATTCATGATAGAATGCATTTAGGAAATGGGCTTAAAATATTCCAAATGTATAAATATAACACATGGGTTTCCCTTTCCTTGTCCACCGAATGAACCACGGTCTTCAGACACCGTTAAAATACAAAAAGAAAGCCATGAGAACAAATTAGCGCCTCTAAGTTTAGTTATACATTTAATTCCAGACAGAATACTTTTCAATTCCATACCTATTTGAAATCAAAGACCAGTACATGGCATAGAAAACAGGACTGTTAGTTCCATTCTGCGATTCTGAAAACAAACTTTACACTCTTCCCAGTGCTTCTGCTGTGATCGGAAAATAAAAGAGTCCTCAAAAAGAAATTAAAATACTGTCAGCAAGAGTGTCTACAGTGGTCTGGGGAGAGATTGGGAGCTCGTGGGTCTTGGTCTTTCTCTCTCTTTGGCTCCCTCTCTCTCAGATGTGTGTTCATGTAGGAAAGACAGACCAGAGCCAATCAGCAATGAGGTGCGTCCTGTAATGCAACTTCTGTTTCATTCAAATGCAGTCCTTTCAGTAAGATCCATAGCGATCCTGAACACACACACACACACACACACACACACGATCAGATGGAGTTAATACAGCTGCTGTGGACGTATTAAACATATACAGTTAAGACTGAAAAATGTGCATTCACCTGAATGGTGTTCATAACTCCATTAGCCAGCACTGCCATTTTCCCTGCAACAGTCTTTACACCTTGCTTGAACTGGGCGATGTCAGGACCGGAGGGAAGCACGCCGTCAAATCCTGCTGAGCCTACAGCCATGTACATATACACACAATCTTGTTATATAACACACCAACAAATATAAGAATTTTGTGTATTTTATAATCTAATTAGCATGAAGTAAATAGTAGCTAAAGGCAGAAGTGTTTACCAGAGGAACGGACGCTGCCATCGCCAAACAGGTCAGCAGAGCTGATAGAGGTGCTTCCAGACATGCCTTCTAGACGAGTCTTTGCTTCATACTAGTGGGGGAAAAAAATTATATATTTATATACTTTTAAAAAAAAAGTTATATTTTATAATGCGCGTGTGTACTGTGTATATACATACAGTATATTTTTTAAAACACACACATATATATATATATATATATATATATATATATATATATATAAATTTTTGTATAAATATAAATATATGTGTTTTGATATGGA